>CM031082.1:23062995-23113780 GCA_018257905.1 Gillenia trifoliata
ACTCTAGAAGCTTTTTTCTTCCCATATTCAGGCCAATTTATATCTTCAAGCTTCTCTAAAATTTGTTCTCCAGTTAATGGCACTGGTGGTGGAGAAAATTCTTGTTTGTTGTTAAATGGTTTCTTTTGCCTCCTATATGGATGATGACGAGGTAAGAATCTTCGGTGACCAATGTATGACATTTTATTACCATGTACCAATCTATGAGGCTTTGTCTCATCACCACATATTGGACACGCGTTATACCCCTTCACAACACATCCAGATAAGTTACCATAAGCTGGAAAATCATTTATAGTCCACATTAGTATAGCCTTGAGTGTGAAGTGTTCTCCTTTGTGTACGTCGTACACTCCTGGAACTCCATCCCATAGTGCTTTCAAATCTTCAATCAATGGTGCTAAGTAAACATCTATATCATTTCCTGGTTGTTTAGGACCAGAAATCAACAAGGTTAGCATCATGAACTTCCTTTTCATGCACAATTCTGGAGGAAGGTTATAGTTGACAAGAATAACCGGCCAACAACTATATCTACTACTTAGAGAGCTATGTGGATTGAACCCATCAGTTGAAAGTGCTAGTCTGAGGTTTCTTGGTTCTTGTCCAAATTCAGGCTACTTGTGGTCCACTAACTTCCAAGCTGGGGAATCAGCTGGATGACGCATCATACCATCAGTCACTCTTCTATTAGCATGCCAAGATAAATCTTTTGCTACCTTGGAAGATTGATACAACCTTTTAAGCTTTGGGATAGGTGGAAAGTACCACAAAACTTTACTAGGAACCCCCTCCTTGACATTTGAATTATTGCATACCTTCCACCTTGAGAGACCGCACTTAGGGCAATTAGTAAGATCACAATACTCTTTTCTGTACAAGATACAATCGTTAGGGCATGCATGTATCTTTTTGTACTTCATTCCCAATGCACGCAAGATCTTCTTTGCTTCATACGTAGATGAAGGTAACTCGTGACCTTCACCAAGGTAACTTCCAAGCTCAAGCAACCACTCACTAAAACACACATCACTCATTCCATGCTTGGCTTTCAAATTGTATAGTCTGATAAGTGTGCCTATCTTGGTGAACTTTGTGCAACCAGGAAACAAGGGTTTGTCTCCATCTGCCATGACATTCATAAACTCATTACACTCGTTCTCTACTTCCTCATATGCATTGCCTTCCATGTCTACCGTTTCAGCTACAAACGCATGATCATTTTCAGTCACTGGAACATTTATTGTTGCATTGGCAGCTGACCTAGAAGGTTGCCCGTGCCATATCCAATCTTGATAACTTTTGTCAATCCCATTGAAAAATAAATGCTCCTTCACAACTTGAGCAGAAAAATGTTGCATATTTCCACACTTCATACATGGACAACTTATGAAGTTTGGATTTGTAGCAAATTCCAATGCAATTTTCAAGAATCTTTCAACCCCCTCACTGTATAAATATGATCTTCTATCCGCAAACATCCACTCATTCTCCATTGTAGAACTTATGATTAAAAAAAAAAACAAATAGGTTTTAACAACCGCAATACTATAACTTAACGACAATAACTTGGAAAGAAAATATACTAATCTAGTTATAGATGTGCAATTATAAAATTATAGAATGCATAACACAATATATGCATGTTGTGATAACCCAAAATTTTTAGCAAACTCTCTAACTCACTACCGATTTATAATAAGACTGTTTTGATGACCAAACTCTTTCCAAATGTCCAAAATTAGTATAATTTAACAAAAAGAAAAAAAATTCAAAAATTTTCTTATTACATAGTGATGAAATCAGTAGAAAAATCACAAATTTTAAACCCATAAAATTTATAAGAACACTCGGTTCCTAATCTATGGATTACTAAAAGACTCCCGATACCGGACATTACGCATTAGACTGATTGGACCACTTGTTAGGAATGGAATCCTTTTCAAACAAGCAGACCGGACATCTAGGACAGAATTGACCACATCGAAAACGAACCAAGAGCATTCCCCTAAAAGCAGGGCTTCCCTACTAGTCAAGCCCTCAAGAAGGAACAAGTAATCTGATGCCTCGATCTATTTCTCCTTAGCCTAAAGTGGAGGTTCAAGATGAGAAAAACCAGATTGGGAATTATGCCAAAAATCCCAGGTTTTCTGAAACTTTGGAGATTGAGATGAAGTTAACGAAATGGCCAATGGTCTGGTAAGAGGGTTTAGCATCATTCCTGTACCATCGGGTATCAGAGTGAGGGCTTTCTTTAATGAAATTGTCACCCATACTTCTTTTAGCGCGACAAGCTAAAGCTAAGCCAGTTTGGAAAACAAAAGCCAAACAGGGGCATATCCTACCTTTCGTCGCCCTTACGGACCCTACGTCTGTGAAATCACGGAATGATACGAGGGATCCCCCGACGAGTCAGGGAGACTATTTCACACAACACCTTTACAACAATTAAGTGGGTTCTAACACAAATCATGTAATGAATGGAATTGAAGACAAATAAATAGTAAAGAACATTACCCGTTGACAGCTGATATTACTCAGATCAAAATTGAGACTGGGTTTCCCAACTATTGAGACTGGGTTGTAGATGGTGCAACCTGATCTTGGATAGAAGAAGAAGACTGGCAGGGGCACAAAAAAAGAAGGAAAAAATAATCAAAAACCATCCAATCAACACCAAATTTGAACATTCATGAAGGATTAGAACTCAAACCCTAAAAGACCCATCTTACCTTTCAAACAAGAAATTAGCGACGGCTATTGCGAGCAAGAGGCACCAAATAAGGGGGGTTCATCGGAGGCCGCTTTGTCGGGATCCACCTACAGGGAATTTCGATCGGTATTCTTCAAGGGACTGGGTTGCTCGAGGATGATGATGGTGGTGCTCGCGGATGTAAGATTGGACTGAGATGAGGTCGAGAATGGCAGCAGGATAAGCTCGGGTGACTTGAGTAAATTTGGTGAGTTTGGTTTCTGCAAACTTGCATGAATTATGTGTGTGGATAGTCACGGGAAGAAAGGTAGAGTAGAGGGGTAGTAGAGGTGAGGCAACATATTTGTTTTCTGAGTTTCAAGCTGGGTGTTTTCAAGTGAGCGCCTTTTTTGCGTTAAAAAATTTCATTTCAGCGCCTTTTTTTTCATTTGGCCTTTGTTATATTTCACACTAACGACACTTTTACATATTCTGTCGACTAAGTAGTGGATAAAGTTTCAAAATCTAATTTTATCTCACAAATATGACCCCTTGCAAGACGGTTTTAACAAAACTGACGTTTGGAAAATTTGAACGACGGTAATACTATAAAACCTCGTCTCGTTAGTGTCGTCTAAGGACTTTTTTGTACTAGTGTCATGTGTATAGATATAGGAGCCAAAATCCCATTCATAATTCCCAAATATCAAGTATTGCATAAATAAATATTTCCCTCAAAACCATATAATATAATATCATTTCATATTTATGCAAAAGTAAGATCGTAGTATAAACCATTTCATAACATATATTCATACTTGATAAATAATCCCAAATCACCAAATCAAACCATTTTCCAATATGTATATACCATAAATAAAACAATTATGGTTGCACAAATAATAATCAACAAGTATATATATTTATAAATAAATATATATAAGTAAACATGCTTAAAAAGCCATTTTAAAACCATATATAATCAAAATCATAATCATTTTTAATCATATAAACCATTTAATAAAGTAAATGTCCACTCACAGGTGATCGGGAGTGAAATCTCCCCCGGTGTTGCCCTCCTCGGTGTGCGGAGTCGAAGAATTACCTATTTAATATTAGGGAACAAATTAGAACTTCCCTAAAATAAATTAAAAATAGGCCTTAAAGAAGAATCCCCCAAAAATATTAATATTTTAGTGAAAACGGGCTCGAAAAATGATTTCCGGGCCCCGAAAACCCTATTGCCGCTGTCCACCGCCGCCGCACGCGCCGCCACACGCCGGGAAACGATCGGACGCGCCGCCACGCGCCGGGAAACGGCCGGACGCGCCATCACGCGCCGGAAACTGGTTCCACGCGCTGTCACGTGTCGCCACGCGCCGGCACGTGTCGCCACACGTGTCGCCACGCGCTGGCGCGTTTCTGCACGCGCTGGCGCGTTTCTGCACGCGCTGGCGCGTTTCTGCACGCGCTGGCGCATTTCTGCACGCGCTGGCACGTGTCACCCACGCGCCCCACGCGCCTGCACGCGCCGTCCCACGCGCGGCTGACGTCAGCCACGCGTCTGCTGACGTCAGCTTCGTTAAAGTTAACGGAATATACCTTTCTTGGACGGAATATGCTGACGCCGTTAGGAATATTCCGTTGCCGTTAACAGAATATTCCGTCGTCCCCTTCCTCGCGCCGGTCGCCGGAGCCGCCGCCGGCGCCGCCGTCTGGTTCGACGGAATCTGGAAATTAAATACCGATTATGTCCCAAAACTTCAAAAATGCATAACTTCTTCGTTCTTTGGCCAAATTCAACGTGCCACATATCAAATTGAAGGTATTGAGGAGTAGAATATTTTCATACCAAATAGAGGCCGGAAAAATGGCCGGAGATGGCCTGAAATTGGCCGGAAAGCTTCGGGAAACCCTAATTCCGTTCTCCTTCAAAACTGCACCAAATGGGACGTTCTTTATATCAAATTGAACCTAATCAATCCAATAAAACCAATGGTAATGGTCTCTAGGCTTACCTTGGTCTATATTGTACAGAAAATCGATGAACAGTTTGCCTATTCCGTTCCGACGTCGGTTTGAACGATCGGGTTCGAGTTTGAAGATTCTGAAATCACAGCCTCGTCCAGAATGACGAGATGATCATGATGGTATGGATTTTGGGCAACGATTCGACGGTTTTGTGATTCGTCCAAAGGTTAGGGTTTCGGTGAAGTTTTTGGTTTAGAGAGAAAATGGGAGAGAAAGAGAGGGAGAGGAAAAAGTGACGTGCAGAAAATGGGGGAGGGTTGGCTGCTGTGCAGCCAGCCAAAAACCCTAATTCCCACACACGGAGTGGAAAATTACCAAAATGCCCCTACACTTTAAAGCTTCGTAAAACGTTCGTTTTAACTCCGAATTGAGTTCCGCTTGCGTCCACGCGTTCGTATCGACGAGTACATCGAGAACATGTAAAGAAATAATTTTTCACAAGTTGTCACGAAAAGTCAACAAATGTCAACCTTGACCCTAGGGGTATTTTGGTCATTTCACATAAATTTTGGGACGGGTTGTAACACACTACACACTGCATACTGCATACTGCACACACACACTCACTGCATACACACACTCACTGCATACACACACTGCACAGCACACACACGCACACTGCAAAGTTCTTCTCCCTACGCTTGTGTACGTGTATAAACACTCTGCTAAGAAGCTAAAATAGATGAGTAATCCTAATTAATTTCTCATTAGAAAGCCAAATCAAATGAGTTTTTGGGGAAGCATCCAAATTCAATTGAGATTAGATCACATTTCCTTTCTAAGATTTGATAAAAATGTCATGAAAGTGCAAGTAAGATGAATGTCAACAAACGGTATTGTATTTCGATAACATTAAACTTTGAACAGACTACTGAGAAACTCTCACTTTTATCTCTTTCAAGGTAGACACATTGCTTTTGTTAATACAAAGGCAGAGATTTTGTTCAACAAGTTGTAGAGGAAGAGAAGGGTTTGTAAATTTACCGGACAATGGGACAAAGAACAAAGATAATCTCGTTAGATAAGAAACATGATCAGACAGAAAACAGAAATACAAATAGCTGGGAATCTTAAACAAGTTGTTTATGTCTTCACTCGACCAATTTCAAAACAGGTACCAAAACATATTCAGCATATTCGAACCTTTAAAGATAAACTGAGTTATTAATTTTCTCCCCTGACTTATCTTTTATTTGATCAAGGACACAGAATAATGGGAAATCCGCGCCAATACAATCTCCACCTCTTTATTTCTACCAAACCTTTAAAGATAGCAAGGCTAATATGCAAAGTGGAGGGAGAAGATGACCGCTCATATTCAGTTTGGGTTCAGAGATATACCATGAGTCTCACATCATAGTTGCAATTAAGAAAAGAAACCCACACAAAAAATGGAAATTCGAATGATATCACCAATCATAAAGCTTATGTGTATGATAAAAAGGTTGTGGAGATATCAAACTTCTACACACACACACAACACACACAGCACACACACACGCAACACACAAACACACACAGCACACACAAATTCCTAAATTCCTAAATTGAAAACCCATCCTGCAAACCCAAATTCCCAAATTGAAAACCCAAATCCTGCAAGCAAACCCAAACCCAAATTATTCCCAAATTCTCAAATCCCGCAAGCAAACTCAAACCCTAATATGAAATTACAAGCATAGATTAGTAGAACTTACCAATAATTGTTGCAGAGCTCCAGAAGCATGGAGAGCCGGAGAGGAGAACAGAAGAAAAAGAATGGATTTGAGTGTTTGTGGTGTTTGAGGTCGAGAGTCTGAAGTCAAGTGTCTGTGTTTCAATTCTGTTTCTCGATCGATAGCAAGCAAACCCATGCTTCAACAATCTCAAACCAAAGGCTGAGATTGAATCCAAAAATCCACTTGAACAAATTTAACGGACGACATAATTAACTCTAATATTTCGGTTCAGTTCGGTATTACTGAATACAGGTAATATGGTCCCGAACCCCGTACCGAAATTTCGGTATCGGTGACTGAACCATTCGGGGTATTTCAGTTTTGGGATTTTCGGTATTGCGTTCGGTATTTTTCGGTTCGATTTTGGTATTTCGGTACAAAATTCCCAGCCCTACTTCACCTTGGGGTGCTCCTATTCTGTTCGTCAAGAAAAAGGATGGGAGTATGCATTTGTACATCGATTACAAGCAACTTAACTGGTGACTGTGAAAAACCGTTATATGTTGCCTCGTATTGATGATATGTTCGATCAGCGTAAGGGCGCACGAGTTTTCTCCAAGATTGATCTTAGATCTGGATATCACCAGCTGCGCATTTGCAAGGAAGATGTGTCCAAGACCACACGATACGAGCATTATGAGTTCCCAATAATGCCTTTCGGACTAACTAATGCCCCAACTGCTTTCATGGACTTGATGAACAGGGTCTTTCGACCATACCTGGATCAGTGCGTGATTGTGTTCATTGATGACATTATGATATATTCCAAAAGTGAGGCCGAGTATGTTGAGCATTTAAGGTTGGTTTTGGAAAGCCTGAGAGCAGCACAGTTGTACGCCAAGTTCAGTAAATATGAGTTCTGGCTCAATCGCATTAGTTTCTTAGGGCACGTGATTTTTGCTGAGGGTATCTTTGTTGATCTGCAAAAGGTGGATGCAATGGTGAATTGGGAGCAACCGACTAATGTGACCGAAATGAGGAGTTTCTAGAGCCTAGCAGGCTATTATCAATGTTTCGTACAGAACTTCTCATCTACAGCGGGACCACTTACCAAGGGAGTTAAATTCATTTGGGATGATAGTTGTAAGCAAAGTTTTCAAGAACTAAAGCACCATCTTACGCACGCACCAATCTTAGTCCTTTCTGATGTGAGTGGTGAATTTGATATCTACAAGGACGCTTCGTTGCATGGTTTGGGTTGTGTACTGATACAACATGAGAGATGTTACAACCCGTCCCAAATTTTTATGCAAAACTACCAAACTATCCCTAGTGGTCAATGTTGACTTTTGTTGACTTTTCATGACGACTTGTGAAAATTTATTTCTTTATATATTCATGATGTACTCGTCGATATGAACACGTGGACGCAAGCGGAACTCAATTCGGAGTTAAAACGAACGTTTTATGAAGCTTTAAAGTGTAGGGGCATTTTAGTAATTTTCACCCCGTTTGTTAATTAAGGTTTTTGGGTTGACCTCTCTCTCTCCCTCTGTACGTTCTTAGCCATTCCACACCCTCTGTACGTTCTCATCCTCTCTCTCTCCCACTTCTCTCTCTCTCAGCCAACTTCACAAAAAAACTACCGAAACCCTAACTTTTGGACGAATCACAAAACTGTCGAACCATTGCCCAAAATCCATACCATCACGAACGTCTCGTCATTCTGGACGAGACTGTGATTTTAGAATCTCCAAACTCGAACTCGATCGATCAAACCGATGTCGGAACGGTATCGGCAAACTGTCCGTCAATTTCCTGTGCAAACCAGACCAAGGTAAGCCTCGAGACCATTACCATTGGTTTTATTGGATTGAGTAGGTTCAAATCGATATAAAGAACGTCGAATTTGGTGCAGTTTTGAAGGAGAACAGAATTAGGGTTTCCATAAGCTTTCCGGCCAATTTCTGGCCATCTCCGGCCATTTTTCCGGCCCCAAATTGGTATGAAAATATTTTACTCGTCCATACCTTCAATTTGATATATGGAACGTTAAATTTGGCCAAAGAACGAAGAAGTTATGAATTTTTAAAGTTTTGGACATTTTCAGAAAATTTTCCAGAATTCCGGCGAACCAGACGGCGGAGAACGGCGGCTCCGGCGACCGGCGAGAGGAGGAAGAAGAAGGAATATTTCGTCAACGGTAACGGAATATTCCTGACGACGTCAGAATATTTCGTTAGAAAGGTATATTTCGTTAAATTTAACGGCGCTGACGTCAGCAGGCGTGTGGCTGACTTCAGCCGCGCGTGGGGGTGACGTCATCAAGCGCGTACAGCGCGTGGCGACATGTGCCAGCGCGTGCCGGCGCCAGCACGTGGCCGGAGCGTGGCGAGTCCTCCCGGCGCGTGGCGGCGCGTCCGACCGTTTCCCGGCGCGTGGCGGCGAGTGCGGCGGCGCACGGCGGCGCCGGCGGCAGTGGACGGCGGCTGTAGGGTTTTCGGGCTCCGAAAATCGTTTTTCGAGCCCGTTTTCGCTAAAATAGTGTTATTTTTGGAATATTTTTGTATAGGGCCTATATTAATTTATATTAGGGAGGTTCTAATTTTTCTCCTAATATTAAATAGGTAATTCTTCGGCACCACACTTCGAGGAGATCAACACCGAGGGAGATTTCACTCCCGATCACCTGTGAGTGGACTTTTGTTTTATTAAGGGAGTTTTTAGTTTAAATACCAAATTCAAAATAACTTTAAGTTAAAATACCATAGTTTTAGTTTAGGTACTAGTTGAAAAGTCAAACTAATTTGCTAGGTAAAATGATAATAATGTCCAACCCTACCATCACAAAGTTATAGCCATTAACTTTCCCAATGAATTGTAACTAACAAGCATGAGTATGAATTTTTTTAGAAGAAATTTTTTTTTATTACGTTAATCGCTTAGGGCGTAGGGTCTAGTTCCCGGATTTTGGGCTTCGCCCAAAACCCGAGACCTACACCCTAAGCCCTAAGCTCCTCCCAAGGACATTCTAAAACCCTAAACCCAAAATGATCAACCTCAAATCTTGACCGACCTTTTAAAACCCTAAACCTTCAAAGTTAACCCCGAGCTCTAAAGGCCTTATAAAATTCTAAAAGAAATAAACTTGAGGACAATATGGTAATCTCTCATATATTTTATTTAGTCATAGGATCATTTGCAATAAAGTTTGTGGCTTATCATAAAATATTTAATTAGACTTGGTATTTTTCCTTAAATATGGTATTTTTCCTTAAATCCTATACCCAACTTGGTAACTAATATGAATTTACCTTTTTATTAAATGGTTTCCATGCTTTAAAATATTTATGGTTTGATATAATTATTATATGAAATGATTTTGAAGCATGAATTTATATGTTATGAAATGGTTCTGTGATATTATATATATATATATATATATATATATATATATATCTATATTTTTCTTTTATCAATTAATGTTGTCATGACAAATTGTTCAACAAAATGCTCTTAATAGGTATGGAAATCAAATTTCATTGATAATAGTAACATGTTACAAAATTTTCTAATAAACTACATATTTCAAAACACCTATACATACAACTTACTAATCAGACACATATCTCGTTAAACAATTACATATGTCAAATTAAAAACCATTTTTCTGCAATCCAAAGAACAAAATGAGAGAATCAGACTATACATATATTGATGTCATCAATGGAACTAGTAAGTTGAAAACTTGTATAGAAAATCCAAATTCTAATCATAACACCAATAATTCAATAAATTGAAAACTCAAACAACAATCATCCCAAAACCATCTAAGCTCTATAAATTCACTTGGTACAAGACCAATGCACAAAACAGAGGTAAGGCATATAAAGGATTAATCATACCACTTGTTTTGTTGGTCAAATATTGCAAGGAACAATGTTGCTTCTTCAGTTCAACATTTACACCACCACAAAGAAACCCCCAAAGAAAATCATAATTCTTGGACAATTTTGTAACATAAAAATTAATATTAACATCCCATTTGATCACACGTTTGTTAGGCTTCACAGATCATTAAATTTCCTTAACAACAAAACAGATAAGAAATGTGAAGAAGAAAATAACCCAACACAGTGGTGGAATTTACAGGGCATAATAGTTAGAAACCTGGACTAGGTTTCTCTGCTCATGTGTACAAGCCAAAGGAGTTGGTGAAGATACAATATACAAAGATTGGTCAACAATCAACTATCTCATATATGCAATCCCTAACCAACAATCAACCAATTCATCTACATAAACGGTACATCTTACATAAAAGAGGGGCATAGAACACAACATACCTAGATAACAAATATGGTATTTGTAGTCAATAGGATCCGAACACTTGTAATTAGGGGTTCCATGCCTCAACCACCTTAACAGTGAAACTTATAATTCCAACTATGCATAGTTATATCATCTATTAGAATAAAAGTTATGATTAACTATAGAAATTTAATACTAGTGGCGACAAGAATCTTAACCTCATCAATAATTGGGTTGTAAACAATAATTGAAACGCAGAAAAAGGCAAACCTCTAGTTACAGAGTGAAAAATGAGATAAAAAAATTTATTAGAAAGACTGAGCTTTGGGTACTGATTGGGTTGCATCAACAGCAGAGGCGAGGAGCTGGGCAAGCGAATCTACAACTGCAAAACAAATTGAATGCTTAACATCTGATCCTTTGAAATTCCAACTGCATCTATTTTTTCAAGTAAAGATTCTAATTTCTTTTTCTTTGGAACAATTATAAATCAGTCACCGACTGAAACATAACATAAAACAAAATTAGGATTCAAAAGAGCAAGAATTCAATTTCAGCCAAGAAAACTAACCAAAAAACACATCATAATTCACCAGTATAAGATTTCCAGCCAAGATTTTGCAAAACCCTTAAAGTAAACATGGTTTCAGAATCGGCATTCCAACTAAATAAAATCCACTTTCCTTAAGTATGGGTTCAGATCTAAGATTAAAAACAATAACCCAACCTAGATAATCAGACTTTTGACAAAAAAAAACCTTGACAATCAAAAATTGTTGTAGAGAAGAACCTCACTCTTGTTGCCACTAGCGGAGACTCACGTACTGGCTTCGTCGAGGTTCCAATTTCTTTGAAGTCTTGAATAGAGGAATGAAGGATTGACATCTAAGAGGGCATATAATCGAGATCGAGAGAGGGAGAGTCAATTGAGAGCGAGTCCGACTAAGAAGATGGTTTTAGAGAGGATTTGGCTCCCAGTTACAGTGTTCGAGAGAGAGAGAGATGTGAAAGGGAGGAGAGTAAAGGATGGGGAAGGAGCGGAGGAGGTTGGTAAAGAGGTAGGGTTGAAGGTCGATCGCCGAGGAAGAGAAATGATGAGATCTAGGGCTTGGAGGAGAAGAAAAAGTTGATGAGGTTGGGACTAAAGGCGTTAAAGCAGAAGGAATGGTTGGGAGCTTGTTTTTGTTTTGAAAATAACTTGGCTGTTGACAATTCAGCAGCCACTCCTGCTAAATACACAATCTCGTGTTGACACGTATTCAAATTTTGATTAAAAAAATTAAAACGTGGACACGTGTTCACACGGGAGTAGATATCAGCAGGAGTGGCTGCTGAATTGTTAGCAACCAAGCCTTGATCTTTTGTTTTAGCCTTTTAGGCATCGGTCTTTAGAATTTCACAAAAATAGAGAGAGAATTAAAATTATATAGGGGCAACTTACCTTCCAGTACACTAGTAGAGTCGAGGAGTACTGGTGCAATCTTCAACATAGATCATCAAGGAGCCCTACTAGCTCGTTTTTCAGGTTAGATATGTCCTTGTTGATAAAGTTCGGAAAACCCAAGAGGAAGATTCTTAATATGGGCAACTGAAGGAAGAAGTCCTTGGCAAAATAAGAACCGATTACGAGGTCCGAGAAGATGGAGCTTTGATGTTGGGTAGCAGGCTCTTTGTACCGAAAGAGAATAGTGGACTAAAAAGGGAAATCCTAGATGAGGCACACATTTCATCATACGATACGCACCCAGGCAATACTAAAATGTACCACACTATCTGACCTTACTACTACTGGTCGAGGTTGAAAAGGGATATCGCCTAATATGTGAGTCAATGTTTTACTTGTCAGCAGGTGAAGGCAGAGAGATAGAAACCCTCGGGATTATCACAGAGACTTCCTATTCCAGTTTGGAAATGGGAAAATATTACCATGGACTTTGTGTACGGGTTACCACCTACCCGGGCAAAGTGTGATAGTATTTGGGTGATTGTCGATCGACTTACTAAGACTACTCATTTCTTTCCAGTTCGCCAGAACTACAAGTTGAGTAAATTAGCAAAGATGTTCATAGACCAGATTGTCAAACTTTATGGTGTACCGGTTTCCATCATCTTAGATAAAGATTAGAGATTCACTTCTAAATTCTGGACAGCATTTCAGGATGCCATGGGAACGAAACTACTGTACAGTACAACCTTTCATCCACAGACAGATGGTCAATTTGATAGAACGATCTAAACCTTGGAGGACATATTGAGAGTTTCTGTTCTTCAGTTCATGGGAAATTGGGAGGACCACTTGTCTCTGATAGAGTTTGCGTACAATAATAGTTATCACTCCAGCATTAGTGTGGCACCATATAAGGCATTGTACGGAAAGGCATGTCAAACTTCATTGTGTTGGACAGAGGTAGCCGAGAGAGCACTTAAGGGCCTAGAGTTGGTGGACGAGACTACATAGAAAATTCAGGTGATTAAGCGTAACCTAAAAGCAACCCAGGACAGACAGAAGAGTATAGTTGACAGGCACTCTAAGGACCACGAGTATGAAGTTGTTGATTTTGTGTTTTTGAAATTGTCTCCCTGGGAGGGTGTAGTGAGATTCGACAAACGGGGTAAGCTAAGTCCCCGATACATTGGTCTTTATGAGATCGTTGCGCTCGTAGGCGTAGTTGCTTATACACTAACTTTGCTACTAGAGTTGTCCCGAGTACATGATGTTTTCCATGTTTCTATGTTGAGAAAGTATGTACTGCACGAGTCACATGTACTATAGCCTCAACGTTTGCAGCTGAAGGAGGATTTGAGTTATGATGACGAGCCGATAGAGATTATGGACAGGAAAGAGAAGGTTATGAGGAACAAGGTGATATCGCTGGTGAAGGTTCTATGGAGTAATCACAAGGTTGAGGAGACTATTTAGGAGACCGAGGACCATATGCAAGTTCAGTATCCGCAGTTGTTCTAGTAGTTTTTTTTTACAAATTTTGCAGACAAAATTTTTCTTATAGGGGGTAGATTGTTACAACTCGTCTCTAATTTTTCCATGTAAATTTTCGCGCATAGTTGTGAAATTACCAAAATAACCTTAGAGGGTAAGTGTTGAATTTTGTTGACTTGTTCGTCGTGATAGTATGTAATCATCAATACGAACGCGTGGACGCAAGTGGAGTGGAATTTGGAGCTAAAATGAACATTCTAAGCGACTTTAAAGTTCAAGGGCATTTTAGTAATTTACGTCGAGATATTTTTATTAAGGTTTATTCTGAGTGGGGTTTTTTACTCACTCATTTCCTCTCAGCCACCACTCTTTCTCTCTCTCTCTCTCTTCGTTCTCTCCCCAACCCTTATCCCTCTCTTGGCAAAAACGTACACAAGAGCCACAATTTTGGGAATATTGAAATTTCGTCGAACCCCAACCCACAACCACATTCATTGTGATCACCTTGTCGTTTTGAACACAACCCTAGCCTCGGAATTGTTGAACTCGAATCAAAATAGACCAAAACAAGACCCGCGGCGAGACGAAAATTTTTGGGCTAGCTTCTCGTTGATTCAGACCTAAGTAAGGCTTGAGACCATTACCATTAGCTTTGTCTCGTTGAGTAGGTTCAAAATGATATAAAATACGTGAC
This sequence comes from Gillenia trifoliata, assembly GCA_018257905.1. Classification (NCBI taxonomy): domain Eukaryota; kingdom Viridiplantae; phylum Streptophyta; class Magnoliopsida; order Rosales; family Rosaceae; genus Gillenia; species Gillenia trifoliata. The sequence continues at coordinate 23,077,320 of CM031082.1, forward strand.
ATTTGGTGCCATTTTGAGACTGATTAGAGAAGGTGGTTTCCCGAGCTTTTTCAGCCAATTTTTTAATACCAAATTGGTACGAATGCATTCCTCTCTTCAATACCTTCATTTTCCACCTAAATTTTCCAGAATTCGACATGACAGGTGAGAGGAAGAAGGAGGAATATTCCATAACAACGACGAAATACTCTATTGGTTCCAAGGTATATTTCGTTATCTGACTAACGGCATTAACAAAATATTCTCTAATGCCTGTAGAATATTCCATTAAAGTTAATGACATGCCGTTAACTCGAACAGCGCCTGTAACCTACACAGTAAAAGCGTGTGAAAGAGCGTGCTCGCGAGTGGAGGCGCTTGGCAATTGCTGCCGGTACGTGAGGGCGTGTAAGAACAATGAATTGACACGTCTAGCCATTTCCTTGATGACTGACGGGTGGCAAACCTGTCCCTCACCCTTCTTCTTCTCTCGAATTCTCTTTCTCAGCAAAACATCAATGCCATTTTGCTTTCGCAAAAACCACGAACCACATCCTTTTCGCAACTCTGTTGACGTTCTTCTTGCCCTAAACCCTAAATCTACCTCCGATTCGAAGAAAATTTTAAACCCAGAAAAGCTTGGTTTCCTGGTGAGTTCTTCGGCTGATTTCAGTCGGGTAATTTTGTGATTTTACTCGAATTGATTGAATCACGTAATTTTTTATTTAGCTTATCTTATGTTTAGGTTTGTTTCAGGAGAGAGTAGCTCTTGATCTCTGGGTTCAATCAGTTTATCATCATCAACAACCTCTCTCTTTTCAGTGGTTCATCTGCTCTACTTCTTCCACAAGTATATCCATATATACAGTTATATATATATATATATATATATATATAATCGATTTCTGCTTTACTTCATCAATCGAATGAAAAATCGATTGGGTTGTCCTAAATTATCCAAAAAATAAAAAATTTTCCAACCAAGAATTCCTCCGTTCTCCTCACATCACAAAGGTAACTGAATATTTTTTTTCACTAACATTTTGTTCTTATTTTTTGCGTTTGATGTATTTTGTGTGATGAATTAACAAAAAAAAGGTTATTGGTTATTTGGTCTTTTCTTCGGTAATCAAGGAATACGAAGAAGAAGTAGCAAAGGGGAAATTCTGACCTTTGATGATAGTCTACAAGGTTGTCGTCTTCTTTATTTTTCATTTTCCAATTCTTTCCATGATTTGTTTAAATTTTTTTTTCAGAATCATAAAAATTGCAAGTTCAGAATTATGCATAAATTCGTTTAATTTCTTTAATCAAAAATACCTCCTACATAATTCGTTTAATTTCTTCATCACAGATGACAAAGTAATTTTGAACCTTTGAAGCAAATTTAGTCGTTGTACATATTGGTTCACCTTTAACTCATTTTTTAAAATGCAAAAATTATGAGGTTCAACCAATTCCAAACAAACCAAAAAGATGTAAAGGTCTTTACTTTTCTCTCTATTTTTTTACATTCTTAGTGGGTAGAATTATGGATTACAGGTAGAGCACGTTTTAGTTTATTGGTTGATACACTTTATGACAGTTGATCTGCAAGATGCAAAGGTCATTTTTCTTGTTTCTGTATACTGCTACTATAATTATACCAATGGAAATTGGTGCTGCCATTGTGGCAGTAGATGAAGTTCTGGCTTTTGAGATGAGGTATTCAAAAAAAATTTATTTCTTTTTCCTTGCATGCTTTTCTATTAATTTTGCAGGAGTCCCGATGTCGCTTTGAAAAAGCTATACATGGCTATGATCAGGTATTGCTAATCACCACGAACATTTTGTACCTGTGGCAATAACATTAATTCATTTTATTTATTTATACATGCTTTTGTAATACATGTTATATTTGAATAGTGCAAATTTTTTATGCAGGCTGATAAAGTTCATGATACAAACATTCCATCCAAGTTATTGCCTCGCATAGTATCTCATGATCATGCTACTGTAATTGTTCTTTGATTTCAGTGATTTCCAAGTATCGATTGGCTGTTCATTAGCATTTTTTTTCTTCGAAATTTGGACTCTTAACACTTGAATCTCAATTGGGTTTCTTCTGTTTTGTGCAATTGGGGTCGTTTTTCCAATAGAGTAATTTATGGTTTAGTACTGTGTTTCTTTGTTTGATGATAATTTGTGTCATTGATTTTGCTTTCTCCAAGCCCTGGATGCCGGATGGTAGTGATGATTGTTTGTTTTCTTTGAATTGCATGATTTTACGTTTTGGGAATTCGAATTGGAGGTGCTTGAATGCACGATTTGCTTTTTCTGAATTTTATTTTTATTTCTGTTTATGTAATAAATATTTAGCACTTATACCAGTAGAAGCAAAATGAGGAATATGTACTATAATTTCTCAAGTCCTTCTCTCTTTCTCTCTTTTTATCTTTGCTGCACCCTTCAATATAGGCCACAACACGTTATCAGCACACTCTTTTCGCTGTGCTAAAGAGAATTATACCGGAGTTTTGGCCATCTTCAATCATGTGGTGTATTATTTTCAATAATTCTTATTTTGATTTACTTTTTATTTTATTGAATTAATATAATTGTTATTGATTCAATTTCCTCCTTGTTATTTTATATTGAATGAGATTCAACACGTTGAAGATGAAAATCCAGAGTTGAAGGCGATTCTTCTACAAACCCGTTCACAATATTCATCTACAATCCAAGTACTTCTAAAACACGGTCTCAATGTCAATATTTTTTCAACTTTGATTGCATGAAACATTCACTATGATGCATGAATCCTAATTTTACACTTTTAAAATAATTATAATCTTCTACGTAAGTTATTGTTCACAATTATTATTATCGTTATATTATAACTGTGGTGATTTGAATATGTGTGAATAAGAGAAGGAAAAGAAAAGGAAAAAAAACAAAACCATGCCCTAAGCCAACCTGAAGCCGAGCCACTGCGCCAAGCCGCACCAAGCCACGGCTCCAAACGAGCAATTCCTGCTCAGAAACCAGGTCCAGACGACGCCGTTTCGCTTGTCTTCTTCCTTGGACCACAGTGCAATCCAGTGGCCTACAGCCTCCTACCGTGCCTCCGACACCTGCAGCCATCACACAGTGGATTCCTGAACCCAACTTCCTTCGTCCTCAACTATTTTCACTGAGATTCCAGTTGAATCTCATCAAGATTTTCTTGATTCTTCGAACATCCAACTTCAAGAACTTCGAGTTCTCCGTTGAAATCCCTCGGTTTCCTGTCGAAACCTACCCGCCCCAACCTCTGGTTTGAGATCACAGCCGCCATATGGTGGAGTTGATGGTTCTCCAGCAAAACCTCCGGCTAGAGTCAATCTGCATGCACCCATCCCAGTTGGGCCTGCACCGGACACCCGAGGTCCATTTGAGCCTCCATTGCTCTCGGCCCGCCTCAACACTTGGCCCTAGTTTGGGCCTTTCCTGCCTCTTGGCCCACTTACACCAATCCGGTCCCTGTTGGGCCTGGACTCGGTTTCTTCTTTTTCTTTTGGCTCTTTTTTGGCCCGCCTGAACACTTGGCCCCAGTTTGGGCCTCCATCCAATGGATTTTCGAACCGTAACAAGATTGATTTCACTATCATAGTGGAAACTATTTTATGTGGGCACGAGTTGTGAAGCTCCACTTGACTATTGAGAAGCTGAGAAACATTGAAGCCATCAATGGCGTGGATAGAGCTAAATATGCCTCCACCATGATCTTCATTCGAAGACTTATGCATGAAGCATTGTAAATGGAAGTACCTCGATGACAAGGATTCCATGGCTCTTTGACTCGCTCTACGAACCGTTCCAATCATGAAAAGATGATTTTGCCCGGAGCAAAACATATATTGCCTCATATCTTGCCTGACGCAAGACATGATTGAAACCCATCCGTGAATAGATACAATTCTGAAGTTTATAGAATCCGATTGAATTTTGACTGAAAAAGATTTTCTCTTCATTCCATGCTTCTTAACATGCTCTTGAAGAAGCACTGTAAAGAGCGGAAGTTCACTAAATTCTAGAATCTGATTACTACCACATTGCTCACTGAAAAGCACAACAGTGAAAGAGGTACCCCAGTGACTAGGATGGGAGGTACCGAACAGTATAGACCTAGCTTCGGCTGGAATCTACCGAATGACATGCCCTGCTTCTGCAAGGATGTACCGAACGTCACGCTCTGCTTCAGAAAAGGTGTACCGAACACAAGGCTCTGCTTTGATAGACGCCTACCAAATCTGCTCATCCATCTTCGACTGGAGAGTACCAAGGGGGTGGCATCACGACTAAACACGTGATCCCTTGGCAACTAAGACCCAAAACTTCAAGAATAGGAGACAGTATTTCCAAACCTCAACAATGCAAAATCTACTTCCGTTTTGATGGAATAGATCATTGGTTATGCACTTATTTGTGCCCCTACCAATGTTGTTGAGGAGTACCATTCATGTAGTCAATCTATGAGACTAATTTTGCTTCACCTAACACATTTGGAAAAGCATAATTCTGACATGGAAGGCCATGTTGGCCGAACCCCCTGTCCAATTTGGTTTACTTTGTGAACAATTTCCTATGTTCTCGGATTCAAGTATGGTGTTTGTTTTACTTATGGATATTGTCCTCGAATATGAGTTAATTGAATCATGTTTCTTATACATGTGACCGAATTCAATTAAATGTGATAATGTATAAATGTGGGGAAGTTAGTTGTCTGGATGAATGTGCTACTATGCACACTAACTTCATACTTAAATCACCCATCTAGCAACGAATTCAAGTATATCTAACCTGATTAAAGGCATTGGCACCGCTGTAGAAAATAGAGTAAAGTATATTTGCATCACTTCCAAATATATGAAGCCTGAAGCTATGTTTTAGGGCCAATGGGCTGCCTCTCAACTGGGACATGCCATATATAAGCCGGCCTGGAGCCGAGTGATTCTAGCAACTTACTTGCTTTGGCACGACCGTTTGCAACATTCAGGTCGAAACACGATGCAACGTGTTACACTACGCATCACCTTACCTGGAGTAAGGATTTTGTGCCTACAAGCACACTTTGCCAAGCCAACTCGTTCGGGAAATTGGATTTTTATATCATCCCTAGCAAAGCTACTACATAACCCTCTTTTCACAGTGGATTCAAAGGAATAATGTGGACTAATTCAACCAAAATGCGAATCATGTAAATATCGTTTTTGGTTGATTTATCGACACAATGCTCACATATTTGTCCACACACATTGCTGCTAAACTCCTGGCCAATTTTAACTTAAGGGCTCACCACCCTAATTATCCTATAAAGTCTAGAAGACTAGATAATGCCAGAAAGTTTATATTAAAGAGTTTTCAATAAGTATTGCATGTCTTTTGGGTTTGAAATTGAACATTGAATTCCCCATGTTCAACCCCCAAACAGCCTCGCAGAAGCTATCATAAAGCGCATTATCAATTGATCGCCCGAACTTGGTGAACACACCAAGCTTTCGGTTTCTGCCTAGGACTATGCAATCTTGTATGCAACCATGTTGGTTCGCCTGAGGTCCATTGCTACCCGATACTTTTTTAACGTTACAATTGGTTACTAGGTAAGAACTTGATGTTTCTTATTTGCGCGTTTTGGGTATGCATCTTATGCCATATTGCGCCGCCACAATGTACCAATATGGGTACTCAAAGAAGGATGTGAATCTTGGGTCCTCAAATAAGGATGTGAATCTTTGGCGATTATGATTCTCCTTCGAATTAGCTCTTTAGAGCCATTGCACGTGATCTCTTTACCGCTAGTTTGCGGATTGTCACTTCGATAAGACAGTCTTCCCGCTGTTAGGTAGAGACAAGAATGTCAACATTTCTGAAGAATGGCACAAATTATCGTGGACGTCCCCACTATGTCTCATCTCAATCCCTATACTCTAGACCATTAAGAGAATTGCCAGACACTTTCTCTGATCTAGCTAAAATGACGAGATTACACATACTAGCTGCAAATATGCCTGCAAGGACAGACATACGTAACGGACGTCGAGTTAACATCCCCGAAGGGTGTGTCGCCCTTGAAGGATGGTTGGCCGCCTTTGTTAGATGGCCCAGTACTCCAGCAACTAGCCAATCAATCTGTTCTCGGCCTGAAGCGCGACAGATCACTCGGTTTGAAGGTTTCACCTCTCTAGAAGTGGAGAAACATGGCACAAAATGAATCCCTTCCTCGTTCACTATCTCAACCATTCCACCTCATGAAATTAATCCAGATTATCCCAAGACTTGAAGTTTTTGGTCCATTATGCATACATAGATGAGTTAAGGAATTAGAATGAGATTATCATCGAAGATATTCACGTATATGGTAGCTACCCGAAATAGTCAAAAGTGACGATATCGAACTGCGTTTAGTTGATAAACGTCGACATAGAACCGATTGGTCAAACTGGAAACAAGCAATCTAGGTCACACCTGATTCATTTGCGAAACGTAAAGTGTTTGGGTTTGTAGTTCCTACACCTCCACATGTGAAGCTCGTTGGCTACAAGTGGGTTTTTGTAAGGAAGCGTAATGAGAAGAATGAGATAGTGCAATACTAGGCACGCCTTGTGGCGCAAGGCTTCTCTCAACGCTCTGAGATTCATTACGAGGAGAATTACTCCCCCGTAATGGACGTTATAACGTTTCGCTACCTTATCAGTTTGGTAGTTTCCGAAAAACTGAATATGCAGCGTATGAGCATGGTTGTAACATATCTATAGGGAACATGATACATAAATCTATATGGAAGTTTTCGAAGAACTTACATAGATTGATTCAAATAGTTCTATAACACAGAACACCCTCTCTGTTAAATTGAGGCTTTCACTTTATGATTTGGAGCAATCTGGGCAGATGTGGTATACCCGTCTAAGTGAATATTTGATCAGTTAGGGATATGTGAATAAACTATGCCTCTGCGTATAAAAAACCGAATTTGCTAGAGTTGCAGTCTATGTCAATGACATAAATCTCACTTAGACTCTGGAAGAGCTTGAGAAAACTGCCTCACACCTGAAGTCGAAATTTCAGATGAAAGATCTTGGGAAAACTCGTTTTCTTCTAGACTTGAAGTTTTGAGAAAAGTTCAAATGGTATTCTGGTCCACCAGTCGAACTACACCCAGAAGGTGTTGCCTTTGAGTACACCCATGGCCGTTCATATGCTAGATGCAAATGAGACCCTAGAAAAGGTTGTCGACCTTGAAGTTTTATATCTAAGTTCAATTAGCTTTTTATTGTACTTAGTTCATTGCATTAGGCATGTCATCTTCTTCGTTGTTGATCTTTTGGTAAGATACAACACTGCACCTACACGCTACCACCAAATAGGTGGTGAAGATGTTTTTCTATTGATACGGATTTGGGCTTATTCTATCCCTACACATCTCAAAATTAGCCACAACCCCTTAGTTATCAAAATGATGCCTACCTTGTGAGATACGCTGACACAGACTATTTGTCTGATTCGTACAAGGCACCTTTCTAAACGGATTATGTCTTTACCGTTACGAACACCGCAATATCTTGAAGGTCAACCAAACAGACCTTAATTGCGACGTCTTTGAGCTCATTGTCATACACAAAGCCACACATGTACATGGGAGCATATTCAAAGCATCTCCAGTTTTCATCCATTGTTGAGTCCCAACAACGATTCACACAAGACAACGCTGCATGTACTAACCAGACCATAGCAGGATACATCCAAGAAGTCAACACCAAGCATATTGTGTCTACATCATATCAACATGAGCATCAGAAGATTGAAGTCAAGCAAGATCCAATCCGAAGACAATCTTGCCGACCTCTTCACGAAGTTATTGCCAAATAAGCTTGTTCAAGGATTTGGTATGCGCAAATGTTCTCATTTACAATGCTTGTAGTTCTCAGGGGGATTTTTGTCGAACTCAGGGGGAGTATTCTAAAGTATATACTCACTTGACTTTAATGTACTCTTTTTCCCTGCGATAATGATCATTTTTCCTATTGGGTTTTTGTTGCCTGACGAGGTTTTAATAAGGCACCCACATCGGGATGGTCATACCCTTGTGTGTTTTCTTACTACTTATGTCTTGAAGATGTTAAGTATCGACATTGCATTAACTCACTTTTTCTTCTTAGACTATGGGTTTTGTCCCACCTTGGGTTTTACCATAGTCAGGTTTTTATGGTTTTACACGCATCGCGATGGTCATACTCTTATGTGAAAATCCCAATATAAGACTCGTGTGTTCTCTATCGTGCCTACAAGACGACTTCATCAACTATCTCTATATCATCTTGATGATTTGATGCGATATCTACTTGAGTATTTGCACACTCAAGGGGGAGTGTTGTAGATAATATTGACATGTGATAAATGTGATTGTGTAAATCCTAGGTAGATATGGATTGGGATATTTTCATCATTCTAAAGTCATTGTTCTATTATGATTGTACTTATTTCACTATAAATAAAGGCATTACATATGAGGAATATGTACTACAATTCCTCAAGCCCTTCTTTCTCACTCTTTCTCTTTGCTGCACCCTTCAGTAAAATATGCCACAACAACATACAATTTAAAACCCTATAATGTAATTGTAGTATGGATTAGTAGGGATCATTCTAGGCCGTAGATTAAAGGGATTTGCTAACCACTTAAAACAAACAAAAACTAAACTAATTAAAACAATTAACAAACGAATGGGAGAATTTTATTTGAAACAAAGTTAACTAAGATTAAAATTGAATTCAAAAGAAAATTTAAAGATTTAAAACGACAAAGTTAATGATGAAAACAACTTTATTAAATGGGAGAAAAACTAGCTAAAGGATCCTTCTCCACACACGAATATATGCATACAAGTTGATTACCAATTATTCCTTCTTTAAACCATAAATGACAATGTCCCAAATTAACTGTGAAACGCACAAATTAATTCTCAGATTTTCCTAAGTTCATTAATTTGAATGAAACGTAACTCGCACCAAATTATTCTTATCAAGTTATCTAACTATGAAACGCATGATAAATAAACATATCAAAGATCATTAAACTTTGTGAAAATCATAAACATTGACTACACAATCGTAACTATGAAATGCATGATACTCTTGCCTAAGATTTACTTAACACAACCAATGTCCCTTCGATTTTTACTACTTATGAATACAAGTTCATAACGATTAGGTGAAACTCATTTATATTCTACCTCCAAACCCTAGCATGCAAACTAAGTTGGCCACCTTAATAAACATACAATGATAAGTTCTCTATAAAACGGATAAGTAAATCACATTCACAATTTATGAAGAAATAATTAGATAAATCAACTTATAATAAAAATATGTTCATGGCTTCAAAGTCACCCTTAGCTACAGACAAAATTAGTTACTCGTGATTGAAAATCAGTTCAAAAGAAACATTGAAAACCAAACTAACAGCATCACAAAGGTTTGAATAGATAGAACTTTGAATTTCACGGCTTCGACTTGAACGTCTTCTTGTCTTCACCTTGGATGGATGGATGAATTGAAGGGTGAATGAAACGGTTATTAAGGTTGAGGATGTGGTAGAATGCAGTAGAGAAAAAAAATGATGTATGTGTCAGATCTTCCTAACAAATTGGTGCTTCTTTTTTTTGTATTTCTGCGTCTCCAAGTGCTTTTATCATTGAATGACTCCAAGGGAACGATTTAGAAAGTGTTTTGACATCTTTAGGACTCCTTATTTCATCTGAAGTAAGTGTAGAAACACGCACAAAAGAATTGCCACGTTTCTTCCTTGAAATCAAATCCAACTAGGATTATACTGTCTGTTTCGACCTTTCCTCACTAAAATAGTGATAACTAACTATCAGAATTGATATTTGAAAAATCCTATGAAAACTAGACATCCAAAGTTTTCCATCCATATATGGCATGACACGTAATTCATTATGAGAAATTCTGGGTGCTTTGTCGAAGTTGGCAGTTCTGAACAGCATTGTCCAAATCTCACTCGGACTCCACGCAAAGTCAAGTCATTATCCATCACATGTGTTTGCTCCTAATAGCTTTACACGTCCCAAATCCTTGTGCTTCAATGCTTGCCACACAAGCATTCTATTCCAAATCCAAATAACTCTCTATTTCACTAATTTAGCCTCCTAACTCCAACTTTGCCATTTCTACCTACAATAAAATAAAAATAAAATAAGATACTACAATTAACTGAAATTAACTAAATAAACATAAAAATAATAAAATAATAATGTCGCATAAATATACTTCTATCACCACTGGAGTGAAATATTTGACAGAATTGTAAGTTTGCTTTTATGCAGAATTGTATACAATTCTGCCAGGTTCATAAGCTATGTGGATTACCATGCGAAGAAATAAGAAAAAAGTTTAAAAGACACCGAATTAAGTGAGATCTTCGTTTTTTTTTGTTTTCAACGAAATCTATCTCTATCTCCCTACTCAATGGATTCTTTTCTTCCAAGAAACTGAAAACACAGTTCTTCTTTGATGCACAGCCAACAAAAAAAATGTCGTCTGTTCTGGGTCAAAATTAAACACCAGGCCAAATTGTCTTAATCACTCTCAAGGTTAGGAAATCACCGCAAAGGTTTCATAACCTTATATCCGTAGCCAAGAAAATAATTGTCAAGACGGCGAGTGAAAGGTTTATAAAGTTTTTTTTGTTGGGTTTTTTTTTTTATTTAGCTATGTTTTTGTGCTCACTTCTCAGGTTTTAGACATTACTTTGTATGACAAGATATTTTACTTTAACTAATCCTATGGTTCAATTCACCCAAGATGATTTTTCTTTTTCATTCGATTCAATAAAAGTGGACATGTTTAAGCTTTTGTGTTGTTTTGGTATATATGTTTTCATGAATGGGCATGAAGAAATATTATAAAAACAATTGCAGGAATCACATTATGCAATTTGTTGTTAAGTCATAATTAGTTTGATTGAGCTTTTGTGTATAGCTGGCTTAATTAATTATAACCGATTACTCGAAACACCATTTTGCACGTTCTCTTTGTTCTTTCTATTTAATTAATTGATGAGAATGTGATACACTCCACCCTTGATACCCACGTGGATATCAAGTTCGGGTGTGCTGGCCGACACTAGAAAGTGACGAAGCCATTAAATGCATGACAACACTTAGTTTAAGAAAATTTAATTATCATAAAGTTTGCGGAAATTAATGCCAATATGCACAAGGTTCAGAGAGTACTAATTTGAATCAGCGGAAACAAAATAATGAATCAAGTTCCTAGAATTTCTATCCATAACAGGGATGGATATTATTAAAGAAACTGAATGAGAAATAGTAAATCCCTACATGGTCGGGAAATAGAATTAGAGCTGCCAATCGGATGCCTCGACTTCACCAGATGCTCTATCACTAGGTCCTGAAGAGGGCGCAAAAACAAAAGGTGTGAGTGGACGAAAATAAAATTTTTCAAAATACCTTTCTTTTTTCAACATAGTAACCCCCTAATTGAAATCCAGTATATTTGTAAAAAATCATACTATCATAGTATAAATCAAAATGTACTTTAGGTATAACTGGAAACATATATCAATATAAAATCCGTAGATAACAAATCATATTTCCATAACTCGTTTCGCCATATTTTTCGATAATATGATAATAGGAAAACCAACACAGGGTATATGAGCAATCACCCATGTACGTGTTGAGGAACAGCCTCTCAATCCCCGTACAAGCACTTTACGTTATCAATTAATTTGTACTCCTAGTACCACACACATGTAAGCACTTGCGCATTAGCGCGTCACACCCGAGTCCTTACGTTGTGGAGCCTTTTCCCCAAAAATAAACATAAACGTAAGACAAGCTTGCACTAAGGTATTTACCGGACAATACCCCTGGAGTACAGTGCGCGTGACCCAAACATGTGAGACTTGTCCTACGGCCGTGAGACGGTACTACAACGTAGTGAAAGCATACCAAGTGTTTTTGAAAACCTACATATATATCATGTGTTTAGATATAAGGAGCAATATCCCTTTCATAATCCCCAAATATTTAATATCGCATAAATAATATTTCCTCTCGAAATCATATATCAAATGCCAATATATATTTACGCATAAGTGAGATCATAGTATAAACCATTTTGTAAAATATATTCATACTTTTGTACATAACCACAATCACCATTTAAACCCATTTCATAAAGCACATATATATATATAGAGAAATATATATATATATATATATATATATATATATATAATATCACAAAAACCATTTCATAACATATAAATTCATGCTCCAAAATCATTTCATATCATAAAACTATCCAAATTATAAATATTTTAAAGCATGGAAACCATTTAATAAAACAAAAGTCCACTCACAAGTGATCGGGAGTGAAATCCCCCTCGGTGTTGCCCTTCTCGAAGTGTGGCGTCGAAGAATTACCTATTTAATATTAGAGGAAAAATTATAACCTCCCTAATATAAATTAATATAGGCCTTATAGAAAAATATTCCAAAAATAATACTATTTTAGCGAAAACGGGCTTGAAAAATGATTTCCGGGGCCCGAAAACCCTACCGCCGCCGTCCACCGCCGTCCACCGCCGCACACGCCGCCAGGCGCCGGCCAAGCGCTGGCACGTGCCAACACGCACTGGCACGCGCCGGCGCGTGTCACCACGTGCTGCACGCGCCCTGATGACGTCATCCCACGCGCTTGCTGACGTCAGCATCGTTAGTTTTAATGGAATATACCTTTCTAACGGAATATTCTGATGTCGTCAGGAATATTTCGTTACCGTTGACGGAATATTCCCTCGTCTTCTTCCCCTTGCCGATCGTCGGAGCCGCTGCCGTCGTCCTTCGCCGTCTGGTTCGCCGGATTTTTGGAAAATTTCCCGATTTAATTCCAAAACTTTAAAAATTCATAACTTCTTCGTTCTTTGGCCAAATTCATCGTGCCATATATCAAATTGAAGGTACTGACGAGTAGAATATTTTCATACCAATTTGGGGTTGGAAAAATGGCCGGAGATGGCCTGAAATTGGCTGGAAAGCTTCAGGAAGCCCTAATTCTGTTCTGCTTCAAAACTGCACCAAATTCGACGTTCTTTATATCGATTTGAACCTACTGAATGTAATAAAACCAATGGTAATGGTTTCGAGGCTTACCTTGGTCGGGATTGTACAGAAAATTGAAGGACAGTTTGTCGATACCGTTCCGGTGTCGGTTTGGTCGATTGGGTTCGAGTTTGGAGATTCTGAAATCACAGTCTCGTCCAAAATGATGAGACGATCGTAATGGTAATGATCTTGAGCAACGGTTCGATGGTTTTGTGATTCGTCCAAGAACTTTTAGGGTTTCGGTGTTTTGGAAGGTTTTGGCCGAGAGAGAAGTGGGAAAGAAAGCGGGAATGAGAACGTGCAGGGTTGGAGAGAATGTGTTGCTGCCCAGCAGCCAACCCACAACCCAAAACCCAAAACCCTAATTCCAACTTACGGGGTAAAATTACTAAAATGCCCCTACACTTTAAAGCTTCATAAAACGTTCGTTTTAACTCCGAATTGAGTTCCGCTTGCGTCCACGCGTTCGTATCGACGAGCACATCATGAATATGTAAAGAAATAAATTTTCACAAGTCGTCACGAAAAGTCAACAAAAGTCAACATTGACCACTAGGGGTATTTTGGTAATTTCACACAACATTTTGGGACGGGTTGTAACTGAATTATCTCGGTTATCATCAATCTGAAAGGAAAATTCAAAGTCATGTAGTAACTACATTATAAAGATTTTGTACAAAGCTGCCACCACCTTCGCTTAGTCTCCAATTAAATGTTAATGTATTATGGAGAAATAGTACTAATTTCTCTCACTTTTTCTTTTTGTGTTTGTATAGATTCTTCTAATGAAGACAATGCGGGAAAAATAGTGGCCATTGTTGTTGGGGCAGTGTGAGGTCTAGCTATTGTAATTGTTCTTCTCTCAGTATGCAGGAAAACCATGGGTAAATAAACTCAAATATTCTCCCCTCCACTTTAGTAGTTACATAGTTTTGTGTGTCTATACAATATATATATATATATATATATATATATATATATATATATCATCAATCAATAATTGATTATGGTAGTTAATCATGTTTACAACTAAATTTTTGAGTGTTCATCATTGCCTCATTGCATTTACAACTAAATCACATATTTTGGGAGAAGGCTTGGTTACATTATGTACAAAAAAAAAAAAAAACCCAGAAAAAGTTTATTCGTTATATTATGTTATAAACTTGCATCCTTCAAATTGGATTTGGTTTTGCATTAGTTGATTATATTGTCGGTAATTTGGTTTTCAAGTATTTTTTAACTGTGATATGGTTAATAGGCTTCTTGAAGAATTTTTATTTGGTATATAGTTGAGTGACATGAAGTTCAAGATTCCAATTAGTATATTATATGGCTTTTACCAGTGGCGAAGCTGCTACGGAGCGAGGGGGGGCGGTCGCCCCTCCGCTTGCCGGCAAACCAAGCCACACTGAAGCCCCGAACCCCGCCTGGAGGCTGGAGACCGGAAATGGAGGAGCAGCCCCGCGTAGCCCGCAAGAGGCTGGCGGTGCTGCGTTTCTGGGAAATTTTTTTTTTTTTTTTTAAATCCAGGCCAAAACGACGTCGTTTTGGGCCTGGTAAAAAAAACTTAATTTTTTTTACAAAACGACGTCGTTTTGGTTCTGGAAAAAAAAAAAAAAGCAGAACAAACGGGGGATTGGAAGAAGAGATGAAGCTGTGCTCGAATACTAGTGATAGCAAAACAAGAACATCCCAAATCCAGACGAAGAAGACGCGGTGCTTGAGATGCAGCACCCTTTACACAGACCAGGACAATTCCCCTGCTGCTTGCTCTTTCCACGGCCACACCACTGGTAATAACATACATACCACAATCATCCATATGCTTCCTCTTTCCATTTCTCACCCACATGCTCATTGGGACCATGTGGGGTTTACTAGAATTGTGTTTCCTTTTCTTTTTTTTTATTGAATTACATCGATACCCATATACTTAGACCTATCAAATTTAGAAAAATGATTTTCCCACATTTTTTTTTTCACTTTCTATATACTAATATTTTTTTCCTTTTCTGTCATTTGGATTATAAATTCAAAGGAGAATTAATGGCTACAATTAAGAGGGTGTGCAAGAGGTGAAAATTAGTGTGCATAAATAGCATATCCGGCAACGCTACCTAAAATTTGGTTAAATTTAACATCAAATTACATAAAGTTATTTAAAACTAGCTACTCTAATAATACAAACATTGAATATTTAATTGTTTATATAATGAGATTGAACCAAAAAGTTATTTTCTCTATCATGGTTAGCCAATTTTGGCTAACCGTTCACGAAATTAAAAGTGACTTGTGGATGGCTAGTCTGCGGGAGTGATTTTTTGGGAGTTTCAGTTATATGTGTCCTTAAAGCATATTTGGCAAGTCTACTAGAGATGCTCTTAGTTTTTAGAAATAACGAGGTCTGGAGCATGCTTAAGTCTCTAGATTAGATTTGAATAAACGATGGACAGTCACGTGACTTGGCGTGCAAAATTTAGCAAATGGTGGATATGAATTTTGTAGGAGAGAAGGGATTATTTGCACTAGCTCCGCCACATCAAGGGATTGATGGAGAGTGGAGTGACAAGTCTGGAGTAATTGTGTACAAATGGAATGAGAAGAAGAAGAGACCAAACACTGGAAGTAGGAATTGGAAGAAGAGATGGAGCTGCTGTCAAGAATATGATGAAAATGCCACACCTTGTCAAAAGGGATGGCATGTTTCATATGATGATGGCTTCACTTTGTATTAGCCAAAATGGGAGATCAATGGTTGAGTGATAGCATGCTTGTTTATATTGAGAAAGATGTATTTGCTTGTATTGATAATGAGCCTATTATGCGACGTTTTCATGACATGAAACCTCGCCGGCAACAATTGTAATTTGTTTGTATTATTTAATTATGGAAGACATTACCATATAAAAAGATTTAGTTGTTGCCATTTTTCTTTAACCTTGCATTCTTTTAAGTTCGCCCCCCCCGCTCGAGAAATCCTGGCTTCGCCACTTGTTACCATCATCTATCTTTGGCTTGGTCACATGTATAATCCATATAATTGCTTAACAAAATTTGAATTTGGTCGAATAAACTCCATTAAATAATGACTTTTCTGTAATTGTGACCTTTTTCTCAAAGTTTATATATTAAGTGTACTTTCCTGCAGTTTATCTAAATTTGATGAAAAGATATAGACAAGCAGTCAGGAGAGAACAATCCAGATTCAACCATCAGTGATTAAAGTTGAGACGGATCAAGAGATGTTGGATGTTAAAACAGTAAATTCGTTGGAGATAGTTTGAGTAAGGTACATTGATTACCTAGCATGTATGTTTGCATAATATGTTTTTTCAATAGAATTTCCTTGGAAATATTTAGTGGAGTGTTTTGTTGTCTCAATTTCTTGATTATGCTTTTGAGATTTTATGTTACATCCCGTCCCTAATTTTATTGTATCTTATTCCCCGAAGTGGTAAATTTACAAAAATGCCCATGTTGGGCCAAGCAGAATCCTACATGGACCTTTGAATTCTCTTCGTAATTTTGTACTCTTCTTGTGACCTTCGTGATTACGAACACGTGAGCGCAAACGGGACGTCATTCAAACTTGTAACGAACAAGTTATGTACAAGGGCAAAACGGTAATTTGCCATTTCCTGTATTGTTTTCCTGTGGGCTGTTTCCGTGTGCTTGCATGGGAACCAGAGTGTTCTGCACACTCTGAAAACCCAGCTCAAAATTGCTTCGGGACAAAACTTCATGCAAATGTTTTTTTATAGTTTCCTACTCTATTAAATGGGATTGTTCCCGTTGTGGGATGGTACCACCCAGTTAAACTCAATACCTCTCTTTTGACTCTGTCACTCTCTCTCTTTTTGCTTTCCTTCCCGTGCCTTACACACACACACACACACACACCTCCATTGTTTTACCGAGAGCAACCATCACCACCACCTTGAATTTTCTGACAAACCACCACCACAAATCTCTTCAACTCACCACCACCACACCCAAAACTAAGCCTGCAAGCTTCTCTAACCTCGGACCCAGTTGTACACTAACTCTGGCAAAAGTTTTGAGATTTTTCCGACTTGATGCTCGACGATTGAGACCCGGATCGACGTTGTTCTCACCACCAAATAACTCATCGTGAGTCCTAGACTATCATTTAAGCCTTGCATGCAAAGATCCAGCTTGAAAACCACTAGAACCAAATCCTCCACTTTCGGCCAAGACCTTTCGAGCGATTTTCCGGTCACCTCCGGCCACTTTTTGGGATTCTTTTAGGTAAATTCGAGTTCCTCGTCTTCCTAACTTCATTTTGACATATTATACGTGTAAAATGGTTGAGATTTGAAGAACTTATGAATTTTTGAAATTTTCTGACAAACTTCCTGCCAGCAGCAGCGAGCGACGGTCGAAAGTTGTAGGGGCAACCGGAGAGCTAATGTCAGCAAACCCAATTCTGACATCAGCCAATCCGGTATAGACGTCAGTAAACCCGGTCTAGATCAGGTTGGACCAGGAATATTCCAAAGGTATATATTCCTTCCTAACCAGTAGTTGTAATGGAATATTCCCTAACGGCTACAGAATATTTTGTAACGCCGTTAGCATATTCCGTTTAAAACCTAGGATTTTTCGTTAAAGTTAACAGTGCGCCGTTAACTTTAACTGCGCGTGTAACCGACCATTTGCAGGAGCGTGGCGGTGTGTGATGCTCTGTGCAGTCCAGTGGCGACGCGTGAGGGCGTGTGGCGGCGCGTGTGAGCACGTGTGTCACTTTTCAGATACTTTTAACTCCCTAAACGAGCAAACAAAGTTAATTTCCAGTCTTATCCTTAGTAAAATTTGGATTTGACTAGCTTAATGAGTAGTTTAGTAATTTCTCATATAAGTGAGACCTACCCTGAGGAGTACCGAGGTCAAGCTAGATACGGCGGCTATGACCCGGTGACTTACTAGTGAGTGAGCTTGTTTGTTTTAAATTATATTATAGTATATGTTCTTGAAATGTATTTTGTGATTATCGTATATCATGTCATATTTCATAAAAATTATAAATTATTTTACTAAATATCCTTACTTCATTCTACATGAGTTTTAGAAAGTACTATTGGCAATTTGGCATGATTATACATTTGTTATTGTTATTTATCATACATGTTTGTACAGTGTTAGTACTGTTCAGGCCAGGACCAGCTTCACTTGTATGTTCACATTGCACTAACACACTCACTTTGGATCCATCGTAGGTGCCAGCCTATTCTAGTTGCTTTTGCATCTAAAACTCGTTGTGACGCGCTTGGCACCAGCTTCACATGCATGTCATACTAGAGCGTAATTATAACGACCAGCCTGTTCATGTGGCTACTTTCTGCATGAACTCGTGTGCTTGTATTTATCTGATAAGTGAACTTATTTTACTTCTGCTGTTTAATTATATTGTGTACTCGTATCCTTTCGAGCGTTGTTTCGAATGCCTACTAATTATTTTATTAGTTTATTTATAAAAGTGTGTTTTTGGAAATTACTACGGGTTTTACAGCAAGGGATTACTATAGGACTTAGGGACTAAGCTTGGCAAACGAGGATTGTTGGCACCAGCTGGCTTGCACTTCCAAGAATGTAGGAAGAGTTTCTTTTTTTGT
Source organism: Gillenia trifoliata (assembly GCA_018257905.1). Taxonomy (NCBI): domain Eukaryota; kingdom Viridiplantae; phylum Streptophyta; class Magnoliopsida; order Rosales; family Rosaceae; genus Gillenia; species Gillenia trifoliata. The sequence goes on from CM031082.1 coordinate 23,096,107, forward strand.
TTTAGTATCCATCCCTCGGGATGGGAATATTAATTTTCTTTACTGCACTTTCTATGCTCTGACACTATAAACTTGTAAGAGTTCAACCCCACTCTGCGCACTCTTCTTTCTTAATTTGCAAATTTCATACTTTGGTTTTAACTTTTCATTCAATTCTTTTGCATGTAAGTGCTACTATCGATCCAAAACCATAGGAAGTACCCCCGTGGAATGTGTCGATCTAATATTTTTTTGCATGTAAATAGCACAAAGTTATATAACTTTTTGTGTATAAATACTATTATAGATCCAAAGGCACATGAATTACCTGTGTGGAATGTGTCGATCATATCTTTTGTATATAACAATCTACCTAACGTTTTCGATGTAAATAGTATTAATCTTTTGTAACACAATCTTTTATATCTTTCAAAAATAATCATTCATATAATTTTCAATCCCACAGCAACTTGTTGGCTTAAATATCTAGTACAAATGAATGCAGAAAGGATAAATATTTGGATAAATATTTGCCGACTCCTTCTTTTGGTACTTTGGCAGTAAGCAAAGGATAATCCCTGGCAACGGTGCCAATTTCTTGATAGGAATTTTACAACACATGCAAAAGGGTTAAAACTCCTATAAAACTTGCAAGAATGACAAGGTTATTGTAGTATAAACAAATCTCGCAAGGTCATTGTCCACAAGGATTATTAAATGACTCGTAGCAAACCAAATTCTTATTAATTATTGTAAGAGAGACAGTTAAGATGTTTGATTTTAAGACCTACTTAAATTAAAACAAATTTAACTAATAAAAATAAGACAATATGCAAAATTAAAGCTAAGAGAAAAAGGAACAGTTTTTTTTTTAGAAATCAAATTAAGGAAGCACTAGGGATTCGCCGTCACCTTAATAATCTTATATAGTTCTCCCAATTACTCACGACCAATACATGCATATTCCAAAGGTTAGGTATTCCTAATATATGCCTACTTGGACCCCCAACGTAAAGAATATAGCACACATGCAGTCCGCTTGTGGTATTCAGATCAAATCTAAACATTCATGACTCATTAAGTTCTATGAAACCTTTTGAAGAACCATGCAACCCTTAAGATGTGGTATTCGTCCCAAGTGAACTTGCACATATTAACCACAAGAAGCCTTCGTCAATTTCAAGGACCGACCTCCGACCAAAATTGCATCCCATTACTTTTCTAAACATCCTTATGGTGATCAAGCATCAGAACAATTAGATAGTTTAACTCAGTGATTAATAATTTGAAAACCTGCATGCATATAATCATGAGCAAGTTGGAGAGAAATTACATAATCTTACTAAGGCTCATGGCCTCACCCTAGCAAAAGAGAATTAGTTACGAATGTTCATAATAAAAATTATCAAGTTCTTCATTAAAATAATAAAGATCGAAAACACCTTGAATGGAAAAAGTCTGAAAATCTCTACGCTTGGCCAAATTTTCTCCTCAAGAACGCACGGGAAAAAAAAGAGAATTCCTCCTTTTGTCCTGCGACCAACCCTATTTAACCTAGTTAACTCCTCCTAAATCATAGGTCTTCCAATCCAACCAGGAAACTAAATAAATAAAATAAAATAGGAAACATAACCCTAAATTAAATAGTAAAATTCATTTAAAATCTGAAAACCCACGTTTTGGACCCCTAAACAGCTCCAAAATCGACCCAATATAGCTGAATTTTAGGTTTGGAATATTCTGAACACTTCTTCAGAAGGTCACGAATCCATCAGAGGTCATCACGGGCTCCAAAAATGCCATAAAAGCCCAAAACGTCACTATTCTAGTACTGCACATCGCTCCTTTATTTTATTGCCAGAAAATCACCGCTTGGTGGAAAAAATTGATATTTTGATACGGTCAAGCTAAGAGACTCACTAACGTTCTCCAACTGGAATTACTCCAAAATTCATCCATTTGATCATGTTTTGCTCCAAATAAAGTTGAAAGTCCTACATTGAAAATATAATTCAAAGTATCAAAATTCTTCTAAAATAGTAACCAAAATGTACTAAGAATAGGGTTAAATATATAATGTAAAATATGCTCATCACTTGTCTTCTTCTTTTGCAGGCGGGAGAAAGGTAAATCATTTTTCATCTTTTCTGTATTAATGTGCGAAAGCTTTTCTGCAGTATCTTTCGTTGGTTTCACTATGGCTGTCTCTTATTTCTTCTCCAACTATTCATTGCAGATTCGAATCCAGGCCATTAAAAGGTGGTGTTTCTATTTCTAATTTTTCATTTGTTATTTCTTCTGTCGAACCGATCAAAAACACCGATTATGTCCATTTGTTTTGTACGGAATTCTCTCGAGGATACTCCATCCACGCAGAATTCCTCGGACGATCACCAATATGGACATTACATCCAATAGCCTGATCTATGAGTTTAACACTCACAACCTGATCAGACTTTCCATTTATTGAACGAATTAGTCAATGACGGGAATGATGCCCCTTGCTTCACTGTAGTTTAATCATGAATATTTCATCCAAGAGAAATTCATGTGAGAGCTCCTTACCCAGACTGATTATGATTTTTCATTCCAGCAAGAATATATCTATGGGTTTTCTACCCAACTCGCAACACGGACATTACGTCCACAACGCTGATCTGTGAGTTAAACACTCACAATTTGATCAGGCCTTCCATTCCATTGACGGATCGTTTTTCTCGTCACCATGAGATCAAAATATTTTAGGAGTGGACCTTGAAACTTTTGATCATGAAACAAAAGCTCTTAAACGTTCAGACCGGGGGAATGACTTCTCGACTGTTCGTCAATGGGATTAACACCCACTGTTCGCGCAGCCTTTTGCGGAGGTGCAGGCTCGGAATATATCGAGTCGGCCCGGTCGCTGGTCCCGAACCTTTCTATTTGGCACCTGATCCAACAGGCTCGGCTCCTATCCCTTCGGAGGGATGTTCGCGAGGCCTTGTGTTGTCTTTGGTGTTTGTCAGGCGTGCCACTATTGGCTCTGCCAATAGAAAGATGTGTTGTTTATTAGATACTTGCGCCACAAGTAATATGACTTCCGTTCATCGGATTGGCGCCTTATATATATATATATATATATATATATGAACTGTTAGGCTCGTTATTTGCCTTGCTTATTAAGGACTTTTATTCTCTTGATGTTATACCAGAGATAGTTTGAGATGGGATTTAGGTATAACTTGTTATAGCCAAGAACCTCCCACGCTCAAACGTACATAAAAATAAAGACAGATAAGTAAAAGCTGTAAGTAAATACTGTAAGTAAATACTGTAAGTAAATACTGTAAGTAAAAACTGTATGTAAATACTGAATATAAAGACTTATAAGGAAAGGCAGTTAATCAGTACTGAATATAAAAGACATTAATTAAAGGTAATATCCATTTTATTACATTTCATGTTCGTCAAAGCCTGGATAACAGCCTGTCGGGATGGTTTTAGTTCCATCGGGATGGTCTATTAAGCTTATCGGGAAGGGTTTAGGATATTGGTTCCTAAGGAAAAACAAATCAAAGACCCTCTGGTCCAAGATTCAAATCAATACTATCGCCAAGTAGGTTGGATAGCAGAGCAAAACACTACTCCTCGTGGGGAGTTTTGGATGTATGATCCTGGTGACTGGCCTTTGAACTTCTCAAAGTCGCGAGCTACACAAGTAGTGCGAATGAGAGTTTCAGATAAAGATGAAGATCTTTTATCTGTGAAAGAGCTTGAGGGGTTTCCTCAGAGGTTTCTTCCTGTTGGTTTGAACGTGTGAGTTCTGTTTTTGATTGGTTTGAGTGTCCATATTTCTGCATCTTCTCCTTGTTTATATAGGCCAGTGAGGGATCCACGTCATCTCTGCCACTGTCCTCTGTTGGGAAGAAGAAGAACATCACTTTGGTCTGATCAGCCTACTCCCACTGAGAAAGGGTTCTTTATTCGTAGTCTGTTTCCCTCCAATTTGCCCAGTGATTTGCATTAAATGCTGTTCAGACTCCTTTCTGTTTTACTTTACTAGTTTGGGCTGGGCCTTTGGGTTAGGCCCAATCCAATACTCAGTTATAAGTCATGGCTCAAAAGATATATGGACAGCTGGATGTCCCACGTGGCTGCTGTCAACTCAATTGGTCATCGTCATCTGGATTCAACCATCCTCTGAATGCCTTTTCCATGCCGCCAATATCTTTGCATTGAATGTTCTTTATCAAGGTAGGCATAGGTACTCGAGTACTTTAGCAGATATTTCCTTCCTTCTTTCTTCAGTTTCTCCAGATTTGGACTGGGCCTTTCCCTTTAGGCTCAGCCCACTAATTGGTAATCCCAACTAAGTCTTTCAAATCCAAAGGGTATTTTTCAGTGTAAACAGTTGCCCCCTTAAACTTACTGAAGCCGTTTGTATTCTCGGCTTTAGTCAAGTTTAACTCCTCGAGAACTCTGTTTTCAGATTTTCGAATCTGTAATCCTTATCCAAATCTTGGAAATGACCATCCAATAAAGGCGCCATAACTGGCTTGGTCAAATCCAAAATCCCTTGGTAATCCCCCGTATCCTCGAGACTCTTCAGAATACCCTCTATTTATACTTGTATCTTCTGAGTTATCGAACCAATACTAGCAACACCATTCTTGGTATCATCTAATATTCAGTCCTTTCCTCCTCATCCTGCATCCTTAGTGATGAAAGGGAATCCTCCATCCATGTCATTAGTCTTGCATAATCCTTACAAAAATGAGAACATGCCCTTAAGGCTTGTTCTAATCTTCGACTGTTTTTCATATCCTCATACACCTTTGTTACCAATGATTGGTTTACTAATGGGGATTCCACCATGCCCTGTCCTTGCCATAAGTCTGGAGTTTGTGCGTAATCTCTTGGGGATCCTTTGTAAACTTCTCTCGGATCCCCAAGGCCATTTATCCTCTGGCCTCCATTCCTTCCTCATCTCACTTTCCTTGATCTCAGGAATGAGATGAGTCGGGATGGGATTCTCCAGTACTTCAGCCCTTCCGCTCCAATTCCTCTGTCTGGCGTACAAGAATGATGCGCAGCAGCACTGGAAACAGAACATCCCCAGTCTGCTGCCTATCCTCTTCTACACTCTCCAGAGTTGTGAGAGCGGGATGGCATCCAGCGTTCCAGGCCCTTCATATGAGGAGTTAATAGGATCAATATTCATGCAGATCCTATTTACTTTGCCTCTCTTCATCGAGGAGGAAGATGATGAAGAAATCAAGACCCAGAAGTCTGCACCTAGCTAATGATGTAAAAGTTTCCCTAGTAGCTTCTACTCTATGTTGTAATTAGGGCTGTATACTTATCAATGAACTTTCTCCTTCTTAGTTTATTGTCGGGTTGTAAGAACAATTTCTATCCTATAATAAAACAAGTTTATTTTTCTATCCTATTTGTTCAAACAAGATCTCCCAAAAATAATCTAAATGCTTTACTAATTCACTGATTTCGGCTAACATCCCTAACACACCATCGGGTTGAAAATACCAGATCTACCCTTTTTTAACTTACACTAGCCGTTTTAAGGTCGGCTAGCCTAAATTAAAACTGTTCACCTTTTTCTCGGACTTCGTGCATTTATGTCAAGCGCCATTTCTTGGCGCACTAACATTAATTAAATATGAAAACGTTTCTACTACCCACGATCTCCGAGAACCATAACGGGGACCCACAACTGTCCTAACTGTGCACAGTATAAATTGCACCCCTTTTTCCATTTCTGGACATCTATTTTCTTTTCAAAAACTCAGAAGATTTTCAGAAAAATATCAAACTCTAGCAACCAAACCGAATTCCTACCTTCAAAATCCATCTCTCTCCCAAATTCTACTCACTCGAAAACCTAACCATGGCCCCCTCTAAGGAACCCTAGTATGTTACCGGCGAGCGCCTTGCCGATCTCAAAAAGAAATGGGCGGCGGCCCTTCAGGCCTGCCCCCCAAACACTTATACCCAATCTGTTCTCACTCCACTCTACGATGCCTACACCATCGGCCCTTGCTGGTTATCTCCCAGCATTCCTCCAGCCATTGATCGGGTTGACATGAAGCCATGGACGTGCCCCCACCCATTTACGCGTACCTTGGAGAACACCTCCTGGAAAATGGTGGAAAGGGGTTTTCCATCCCTATACGTGTACGGAGCTGAATCCGATCGACGGAATATGGGCCTCACATGGTCCGATTGGGTCGATAAGTTGGCACCTCGCTTCGGGGATCAATGGCGCAGCAACGGCATCTATTATCTGATCCAGATGACCAAGATTCCCCAGGCAGCGGATCTCGGCTTGGTTTTCTCCGCCGCCATGTATTGGAACACCACCACCAAAACCTTTGATTTTAGGTGTGGTCCAATGTCTCCCACAGTCTTGGACATGGCCCAGTTATTTGGCCTTCGCCCATCGGGAAGGGTGGTGGATATCACAGGAGACTGGAGTGATGCTTACATCTAGACCGCCCAAGCCAAAGAAGCAACCCGCTTACAGCTCTTCAAGGTTGAACCCGAACCCGACTTCAGCGATCATACTGCCTTTGGCAGTTATCCAAGGTATTATGCTGATCGGTTTGCACAAGACCCTGCTCGGGAACATGTCCATTTCCTGGTCTATTTCCTGAGCAGGTTCCTTATTCCAAACGCATCAAAATGCGTTAAGTCAGAATGGTTCCCCTTGGCGTCTGCTCTCCATTCCTTCAATGACCTGGCCATGGGTCCCTTTGTCTTGGCTCATATATATAATATGATGCACAAGATGACCTGCCCCAAGCCATTGTTTTTGAACTTCAACGGGCCCACCTGGATGCTGCAGATATGGCTCCAGTGGTACTTTCCCGATCTTAGGGCTCCAGACATCAGCTTCAGAGATGACACCGTCCCTGCACTCGAACTAAAAGCTTCTGCGGCAATGAATCTCCCATCCGCCGCCTACATGTTTTATTTTGGCGAGTGCAGGACGAGAACAACAAGCGAGTGGGCGGTATCTGCTACCAGGACCTATCCTTGGTTTGCAGATAGATCCTTTCTTGAAGGTTTGGGAGCTGACCAAACCTTTGCCCGCCATTTCTTCAGTTGCATCTACCCCCGAGACCTTTCCTGGGGAGTGGGTCGTGCATCCCGACACACCCACGGAGTTGAGGTCTACCATCCCAACTTCCTCTGCCGGCAGTTTGGTTTGCTTCAAACCATCCCGGGACCATTGTTCGATAGCCTGAATGGGGCGACCTCCTTCCGAGTTAAGAAGCCATCCGATGCCCAAGTAGTTGGGGCTAGGAGGAACCTGTTCATCATTCAGAAGGCTTGGGTCAAACCCGATACCTTCAACGTTCAATGCACTCAGGCCTTTGACACTTGGTGGGAAGCTCAATTCGCGGAAAGGTTTCCCGAACACCCCCTCCAAGCCAACCGTCGCCTCTTTCAACACTTCGACATCGGGGGTGAAATGAGTGCTGATTACCAGAGGAAGCTATCTCGGGAGTTGGTCATTAAGAACCGAAAGGTCCTTATTGGTAAGTTCCTGGTTTTACCCATGATTGAACTAGTTTCATCCCGTTCATCGGGATGACCCTTTTTCCTGGTTAACTGACCATCTCCTTTCATTTTTTCAGTTGGCATTCCTCCTTACGACAGTAACAACACCGAAAATGTCTTTGGTGATGATTATGCGGAGGAAGTCCAACAAGTAGTCCTGCCCCCAGTTGGTCCATCCCAACCTTCCAGAAAGGGTAAGGAAAGGATTGGGGAAGCAAGGACTAAGAGCCGTGAAGATCGACCCTCGGCCCCAATCCGACAAAACATTCATCGGGAACCCGAGGTTCCATCTTCAACTCCTCCTCCTGCTCCTGCAAGTCCAATTGCTGAAGCAACTGTGGCATCTCCTCCCTCCAGTAAGTCTTTACTCTTTAAGCAAACCATCAATGGTTTTCTTAGTTTTTTACTAACTTTTTGATCTTGCCTTTACAGATAGGCCATCAAAACGGAAACGAAGAACTATTGAAGAGGAGGATACATCAGAAGGATCAACTGCTGCCCCCAGGGGAACAATTCCTCAGGTATTGGCCTAATCCTTTAAAAGATATACCAATCCGATTATTCTCCTTATCCGACCAAACACTAACTAATTTAATTCTGATATAGGATGATAGTCTTCCGGACCCATTTGTGGTTCCCGAAGCAATTCAGGCTCGAGATCCTCTCTTCCTTGAGCATTTCATGGGCATTGACACCAATGTCCCTACACCTTTGGCTGTAGAGAGGCCACCTGCTGGAGTCGCCCTTTCCCTTCCAGAAAAACTTCTCCAAATGGAAAGACGCCTGGAAATCTACAGTGCCCGCTTCCTCGGAGAATCAGCCGTTCCAGGTGTCTCGGCTGAACCTTCCCAAACTGGCTTCTCTCCTCAGAAGAAGAAGCATAAGAGTAGAAGCCATAGGGAAGCTAGCCCTCATGTGCCAGAGGTAAACATTTAACCCGACCAACCTTCATTTGTTAGTATTCTTGTAGCTCAGGCTCGGGTTGATAATTTTATTTGTTCCTTTAGGTCCCTGTCGAGTCAGCCGGGGAAGGAGAACCAATTCCAGAGACTGCAGGAACTTCTCCTCAGCCAGTATCTTCTCCGCCTGAAAATCTGGAGCTGGCCTTGGTCCTTGTGGAAGAAGAACCTCCAGTCCTTCCCTCAAGTCCTCAAGTGTCTCATGTTGATCAGGTTGCCACACCACCAAGTTTAGTGGTTCAATCCGATGCTCAGGCCATAATCCCTGAAGAGATGGGAAGGACTGTGTCCATCCCGACCATTAGTGGTTGGGATGTGTCAATCTCCTCAGAGCAGCAAATAGTTGAAGAGGTATGTTGAACTACTCCTCTTGATAATTTTCTATCTCGAGAAGCTTTCCTTTTAATGCTTAATATATGTGGTCTCCCTTTGTCAGGTTGAACCTTCTCCAACCGCCTCAAGTGCTGCTGAGGTTCTAACGTCCTTTGGAGGAATTCAACCCGTTGAGGTTGTAGGGCCATCAGTGGCCGTTACTCAAGAAGGCCCCTCTTCTGGGTCTAGACCTTTAGTCCTCCTTCAGCTAGCCCGGTTAAAAAGGTTGAGCAGTGGACCTCCTCCCAAGACTCCCCAAAGAGATATTGAAGATGCCAAGAACACGGTGAAATCTTGGGCTGGTCAGAACTTTGACATGGATGCAGTGGCCGAGTCAGCCCAACAAATTCAAGATGCCATCAATCTATTGGCACAAGTCGGTTTGCTTCCTAAATCCGATCATAGTTCCCTCCTTTCTTGCTTGACCATTATTGGTCAAGCACATCGAGATTTTGAGGAGGCAACCAATAAGGCACAGGCAGCTCAGTCCTTCATCAGTTCTCACTCCAAGAGATCTTCCCAACTTCATTCCTCAGTGGAAGAATGCTCTATAATCGGTGATGAACTGGCCACCGTATCGGATAAGCTAGAGGCTCTGCAGGCCGAAGTCAATCTCTTGAAGGCTCAACAATCAGAATTGGAGGAGCGCTTGAGGGTCAAACTTGAAGTCGTAACTCCTCTTCAAGTTCAAATTCAAGAGATGACTGCTCAGCTGAAGGAGAAAGGAAGTGAAGCCCATAGGCCAAAGATATTGGAAGCTAGAATTAGGGCAGAGTTTGAACAATGTAAACTTTTAGTTCGCTCTCTAGATTTTGGCTTTCCTTCTTTATAGTTTGTTTGTTTGTAGATATGAAGAACAATTCTCATTTTATAATAAAAAATAAGTTTATCTTCTTATCTTGACATTGTTCAAACGATACTATCACCAACCCGTTAATCGGATGCTTCCAAATAAATATCTCTAACATCCCATAGAGTTGGGAAATATTTCTTCAGGAACTTTCCATTTATGGAATGTTGTTGCTGAACTCCTTCCACCGATCTCAGCTTGTATGCCCCCTTCCCGATTACTTGGTCAATCAAGAAGGGTCCTTCCCAGGTCGGGCTCCACTTTCCAAACCCTTTAACTTGGGTTCCAAATGGTAGGATGGCTTTCCATACCAACTCATCGGGTTGGAAAGTCTTTCCTTTGACCTTTTTATTGTATGCTCTAGCCACGGACTGCTTGCCTGCTAGGATTTTGTTCAAAGCCTCCAGCCGATTTTCATCTAGATTTTCCACTTCCTGGCACATAGCCTGTAAATATTCATCTGAGTGTAAACCATATTGGTTTTGAACTCTCAGAGACATTACATTAATCTCCATCGGGAGCACTGCATCTTGGCCATAAGTTAGAGCAAACGGTGTAGTCCCTGTACCGGACCTTTTAGAGGTCCGATAGGCCCACAAAGTATCTCCCAACTTCTCATGCCACTTCCTTGGATTATCATCAGTCATTCTCTTGATGATGTTTACCAAGACTTTGTTGCTTGCTTCAGCCTGGCCATTAGACTGTGGATAATAAGGGCTGGATTGTATGAGTTTAATTTTAAATTCTTCTGCAAATTCCATCGTTTCCTTAGATATGAAGGACGAGCCTCTATCAGTTACGATAGTTTCTGGTATCCCATATCTGTGCAAAATCTTGCTTTTTATGAACTTGATGACCTCTGCAGAAGTGATCTTCTTGACAGCCACAGCCTCTACCCACTTGGTGAAATAATCCGTAGCTACTATGATGAAAGTATGTCCCTTGGACGAAGGAGGATAAATCTGTCTGATGAAATCCATGGCCCAGCCCCTGAAGGGCCATGGCCTTACCACTGGATTCATCGGGATGGCTGGAACATGCTGAAGAGGTCCATGCTTCTGGCACTCTTCGCATCCTTTGGCATAATCCTGGCAATCTTTTTCCATTCTTGGCCAAAAATAGCCATACCTTCGGATTAGCCAACGCATTTTGACTCCAGCCTGATGAGCACCACATACTCCCTCATGGACTTCAGCCATTATTTTCATGGACTCAATATTTCCCAAACATCGTAGTAGAAACCCATCTGGTGTTTTTCTTACTAGAGCTTGGTCCCATATTGAATAGTTTGAAGCTTGAGTCCTAAGCTTCCTTTCCGTCTGTATTGATGGATTGTTGAGATATTTCAACAGTGGAACCCTCCAATCTTCAACTTCGGGTTCGATAATCATAACATCCATTTCAAATTCTCTATCGAATACAGAAGGAAGTGACCTTGTTTGAACCTCAACCCATTCATTGGATTGGCCAAACTGAACTTGCACTCCAGAGGCAATTTGGGCCATATCATTGGCAGCCAAATTCTCCTCTCTAGGGATATGTTCTGCTGTAATGCAATCTTCCCAGGTTTTTATCAAGAATCCGACGGCACTCATATAACTAGCCATCACCAAATTTTTGCACTTGTATTCTCCAGTAAGTTGGTTGATGACTAATTCGGAATCTCCGAATATATCAACACTTGATGCCCCCAGTTCCATTAGTATTTCCAATCCGATTATGAGTGCTTCATATTCGGCTCGGTTGTTAGTCAGGCCATCAAAATCCAGGTGAAATGAATAACGATAATGATCGCCTTTAGGACTAACCAATACTATTCCTGCACCCGAGGCTCTATTCGTGCAGGATCCGTCAAAGAACAATTTCCAAGGTGTAAGCCATAAACTGGCTATATTCTTGGAAATCTCGAAAGAAGCATCCTTTTCTTTTCGGATTAGCAGACTGGACACTGCTGCTTCCGATATCTTAGGAGGTTGCTCTTTCAATATTATCGGATTGCTTGGATGAGATGCCAAAAAGTCTGCAATAGCTTGTCCTTTAATAGCCTTCTGAGGCACATATTGGAAGCAGAATTCTGACAGAGCCAACATCCATTTTCCAATCCGACCAGCCATCATTGGCTTGGATAACATGTATTTGACCACATCCGTATTGGCAATTATGTGGACTGTGTATGGCAACATGTAATGTCTGAGTTTGACCGATGTAAAATACAAAGCTAAGCACAGCTTCTCAATTGGGGTATATCTGGTTTCCACATCAGTCAGACTCCTGCTTAAGTAGTAAACCGCCTGCTCCTTGCCCTCCTCATTGTCTTGGGCTAGGAGACTGCCAATAGACTCCTCCGAAGCTGATATATACAGCTTAAGAGGTTTCCCTTTCTTTGGTGGCATCAAAACAGGTGGTTTAGCCATGTACTGCTTGATCTCATCAAAAGCCTTCTAGTGACCGACTTCCCATCTGAACTTTTCCGTTTCTTTGAGCTTTAGCAGCGGAGATAGAGGCTTAAGCTTTCCAGCCAAATTTGCAATAAATCTCCTCAAGAAATTAATCTTTCCAAGCAACATTTGAAGCTCCTTTTTATTTCTTGGCGAGGGTGCATCTATGATTGCTTTGGCTTTATTCTTATCTACCTCTATTCCTCTTTGATGAACCAGAAATCCTAAGAAATTGCCTGCCCTTACCCCAAAGGCACATTTCTTCGGGTTCATCCTTAACTTGTGGGACCTCATCCTTTCTAGCACTTGTCTCAAATCTGCTAGGTGTTCTATATCGGTTTTAGATTTGACTACTACATCATCGATATAGACTTCTAAATTATGACCGATGAGGTCGTGGAAGATAGCATTCATGGCTCTTTGGTATGTAGCCCCGGCATTTTTCAATCCGAAGGGCATGACTACATACTCAAAAGCTCCAACATGGCCAGGACATCTAAAGGCAGTTTTATGAATATCTGCTTCAGCCATTCTGATTTGATTATAACCAGCATTTCCATCCATGAAGGATAGAATCATATGATTGGCTGCCGCATCGATAGACATATCTGACATAGGCATCAGATAAAAATCTTTAGGAGTAGCATCGTTAATATTTCTATAATCGACACAAACTCTTATTGCCTTAGTCAAAACCTTTATTACAGGTACAATATTAGCCAGCCATTCCACATATTTGGCTGGTCTAATAAATTTTGCCTTTAATAATCTCTTTATCTCTTCCTGGACTTTTTCTTCTATTTCCTTAGACATTCGTCTTGCTACTTGCTGGACTGGCTTGTATCCCTCTTTGATTGGCATTCTGTGCTCCACCAAAGCTGGATCTAGCCCTGGCATCTCATCATAATGCCATGCAAAACAGTCCTTGAATTCTGTTAGCAGCTTGATCAGCTCTACCCGATACTCACTGGACAGCAGGGTACTGATTCGAATTGGCCTTAGATCATCTTCGGTCCCCAACTCAATGGTTTCTAAGGGATCCTGGACTTCTGGCAATGGTTGATCTGGTTCACTTGAAACGAACTCTGATATGTCAAAGCTTGGCTCAAGGTCATCAGGCCAATCCAAATCATAAGTATACTCAGCTGCCTGTGCTTCAGTCTCAATGGCTGATATGTCTAAGACTTTCATGACATCTTCCGTGATTATTGAGGCGCCGGCGTGATTTCCATCCTCTTCCCTGGATGAAATTCTTTTAAGTGCCCGCCTATCTTTTCCGTACTCTCCCAGCCTTTGGATCAGTGATCGGATAGCCATCACTCGATCTCTATTTTTGTTGGCTGTTTCTATCATAAAGATCGGAGGCTAGGGATCAAGAATGGTCGGTCCCATTCTTCCTGGGTCATTGATACACCCGATTCCAAGAGCTTTCGGGCCGTCACCTGTGTACAGCGGCCATCTTTATCAGCTCCCGTGCATCGGAATGCCCCCATGTACGGATTATAGAAGTTTGCCTCTGAAATGCTGGCTGTCGGGAAGACTGGCCGTGGGTCGGCCTGTACCAGCTCCCAGAACCCTTCCGAACCTTCTGAAGGTTCTTCATGGTAAATGGCAATCTGTTGGTGTAGTGTGGAAGGTATGCATAAAGACTGATGTATCCAGTCCCTTCCCAGTAAAGCACTATACACAGAAGTACTTTCCACAACAAAGAAGACCACCATAATCTTCTTCGATCCCAAGTCAACCTCCAAGGGTGCAACACCATAGGTTTTGGTAATGCCTCCAGAGAAGTTAGACACCGAGCTTTCTGTAGGCATCAAATCTGCTTGGGTCAGATTTAGCCTTTTCAGCATTTTCACCGGCAGGACGTTGACTGAAGCCCCTCCATCTATCATCACCCTTGGAAAGGGAACTCCTTCCATATGAGCTGTTATATAGATGGGCCTCATATGCGCAGCCATTTGTTGGTTTGGCCTTGCAAAGATCATCTGATCGTCATAAATCCGCCATGATTTGTTTAAGATTCCATCCGAAGATTGAGGCTCGACACTCAACTCTTCTTCTTGTCCTTCAGACACAGTGATCAATGATATAGAAGGATCACTCGAGATATAATCTCCCTCGAGTGTTCCTTCCTGATCGGGTTCAGCATGGAAGGCTGAGGAAAGGACAAAAACCATATTGATGACCAAGTTGGGAGTCTCATCATTGGTTCCTACCTTCTCAGCTTCATGACCCGCTTGTCTGGCCTCATTGTCAGCAGTTAAGCTCCTCAGCCACTGTTCTGATTCTTCTTCTTCGATGGCCCTCTGAAAGGCTTCCTCATTAGCTTGTACTGGAAGCATCTCGTCGGGATCGGAGCCATAGTCTAACAACTGTTCAGGTTCAGTAGTGACTTCGTCAATCATATCTACTGACCCAAAATGGATTCCCACATCCATGGCTCTCGATTGTGAAGACTCTCCAGCCTCCACCTCCATCAGTTTCACCCCGATCGTGTCGACATGGACACCATTCACTGGTTTCTCATGTTCCATCGGGTTAGACTTCTGCCCCTTAACAGGGACATAAGTCTGCACTACCCTTGCCTTCTGGGTAGTTACCGCTTTAGCCTTGGCCTTCTGATCTGCTGTCGGTTTGGCCTTGGCTGTCGGAACCGTTGTCATCGGTTTAACATTGGCCTGGCTGGTGGAGGCCTCTGAGGTATTGGTCTGGGACCGCATATGTGCTCCATACCTTCTCTGTATCTTCCTCTTAGCTGTTTTAGACAGCTCTTCTTCAGCCCGGCCGTTCTTTCCGGCCCTATACCATCTTCCATCCACCTCAACTAGCTTTTCCACTTTAGTCGGGATGGGGGTTTTCACCGCCTCCTTAGGGATTTTCACCCTTAGGACTTCTCTTGGGCGCGTGAGTCGTTCTTGCACTAGCCTTGGAACCCATCGTCTGGTTTCCAAGGTTGATGGTTGTCTGCTCGATGATTGGGGAACTTCCTGCTGAGCTCTTCTCTTGATGCCCCCAATCCGCTCAAAGATGCTGCTTCGGGGAGGTGCTCCTCGAGGGCTATATGGACCATAATTTCTAGCTGGACTCCTCATTTCTTTGAGTCTCAGCCCTTCTTGTTTCCGGACCAAGTCCTGGTCTATCACTGCCCCAGGAGCAGGAATTTAGAGTTCGCACTCGCATTTACACTTACTGCACAGCACAACTCCTCCCTTGATGAACGCCTTAGGTCTGTCGGGTTGAGATTCAATTCTCACATCCCGACTGGCGCTTGCAGAACTCTTTCCCTTCCCAAGGTCCAAAGTTTCCTTCCTTTGGCCACTTCTTGGCCAATTTAAGTTTACCATATTTACTGGAACCTCTGGAAAGGGCTCAGTGTCTACCATCATAGTGGCTTGGGGCTTCTCCAAGACCAACTTCCCCTTATTGATCATCTCCTGGATCCAATCCCAGAACGACACGCAGTTCACGGTACTGTGATTCCAAGAGCCATGGGGCTTGCAGTATTTCTTCCCTTTTAGTTCCTCAGGCTTGGGTATCCTTTTTGCTGGATCCAGCCTGATGCACCTGTTCTTTACTAATTCGTCAAAGATCTCTGACGTTTTAGTAAGGTCAAACGTATAGCTCTGGAACTTAGGGGGCTTGTTGGGAATATAGCCTCCCGCTTCCAAGGCAGTCTTTTGGTCCTTCACTAGTTTCACCAACCCTTTGATGATCATTGGGGTGGTTGGTGGAACCATCTCCACCGCCGATATCTCCAGCTCTTCAAAAACATCACCTGAACTGTCGGAATGCTCAATGAATTCAAAATCCAGGTGATTTACAGAAGGTTTCCTGAAGAAAGGCACTTTGGAGGAGTGCTTGTGCTGGGATTCTTCTGCCAACAGCCTCTCATATTTAGTGGCAGCCACCACGATTTCCTGCAGGTCGTTGAACTTGACATCTCCAAACTTTTTACGTAAGGAGATCTTCAACGCCCTTTGAGCTATGACCACAGATTGGTCATTGCTAATGGGAAACTTACACTTCATCTTGGTCTGTTTGAACCTCATGACGAAGTCTTCTGTGGTTTCATGATCAGACTGCTTGACTTCCACCAGGTCATTAATTGTGACTTCTGGCTCCATCCTGTAAAATTGATCATGGAAGGCTGCTTCCATCTGGTCCCAACTTCGGATAGAGTTGGGCGCCAAATGGGAATACCAATACGACGCCATCCCGACTAATGAATTTCCGAATAAATGGAGTTTGAAGTTGGGATTGTCTTCGAATGCCACGCATTGATTGGAGTACTTCCTAATGTGCTCCAAAGATGATGCCGATGAATCTTCCCCATTGTAAGTAGGGAAGTTAGGAACCTTGAAGTTCATCGGGAAGGGGTTCAGTTCGTCGATATAGGCCGGATACGGTTTCTGATATACCGGCCTTTGATTGGTGGCCACTTCTGGCCTGACACCCCTGAGAATTAGCCGTCTCAACTCGGCTATCTCGTTTCTCAACCCCGCATTATCGCCTTCTTCAGGCAATAATACCAGGTCGGGATCTTCTTGTCCGTAATGGAGACCTCCCTGACTTCCATCTGAACTATGCTCAATATCAGGATTTCTCCATGCATTGGGGTTAAAGCCTCCCCTTCCAGCCATATGTGGCTTTTGTGGTTGTGCTCTTCCCCATCCTGCTCTCTGAGTGAAAGCAGGTCTTCCCTTCTGAGGGAAACCGCCAGGAAACTTTTCAGGCTCCGTCTTCTTAGGAATATACTTCCCAGGCTTTCCCTTCTGGGCTCCACTAGTTGTGCCGTCTACAGGATTCAGAAACAGACTTTCCCCGGTCACTAGCGAAGTATTGGGCATTTCCAACCTTTCCTCAGATGAAAGGTCCTGTGCCATCGGGTTAGGGGTGACGAATCCCTTGCTCCCTTCTTCCAACCTGCCCTTGAGAGGTAGACTCTCCGCTGGAAGTATGAATGGCTTGAACGACTCCATTCCACCCATGTTCAATACTGGCTTCTCAGACGATCCTTTCAATCCAGTCAGTTGATTAGAAAGGACTGAAAAACCCTGGTCAATCTTGCTCTGGACATTATTGGATGAAGTACACAGATTTCTGATATCTGTTCTGTTGTCCAAAACGATTCTTTCCATGGTCTTCATCATCTGGATCATGGAGGATTGGAGTTCCTCCATGCTACTTCTGGGTGTCTGGCTGGAGGCTTGGGTCTCAGGTGAAGTCTGACCCAAGTCTGTCGGGATAGACGTGGCGTCTTTTCCCGTCATCTGAAGCTGTGTTTGAGAGAATAAGCTTCTTCTGTCCTTTCTTTTATGCTTGGGCATAAAACGTCAAGAAAAGAAATCCCACCGGGCGTGCCAAAAATATGTTCGCGCAGCCTTTTGCGGAGGTGCAGGCTCGGAATATATCGAGTCGGCCCGGTCGCTGGTCCCGAACCTTTCTATTTGGCACCTGATCCAACAAGCTCGGCTCCTATCCCTTCGGAGGGATGTTCGCGAGGCCTTGTGTTG
>CM031082.1:23114780-23236028 GCA_018257905.1 Gillenia trifoliata
TGAACTTAATGTCACTTTTTTCCTCAAACAAAAATATTGCCACTTTACACCTTAAAATTCGATTTTCGTCTCACATTGCCAAGATTCTGTTTTGCCCAAATAGCCCTGTTCTCTTTTGAAAAAGACCTACTTTTTAGTTGAGAAGTGCACATTTTAATCCATCCAATTATGAGTGACATATTTTACCATACATATATAATAATCAAAATCATTTATTTTCTTAATCTTAATCTTTGAAGAAGAATCGATCGAAATGCCTATTAATTCTTTGGTATTTATTCTATTGAATGATCAATCTCTATATGGGATTTATTTGTTTTTCTTGTTAGATCAAATTCCTACACTTCACAAATTCACAATGTTGCACATGCTATTTTCATGACATGATAATGAGCCTATTATGCGACGTTTTCATGACATGAAACCTCGCCGACAACAATTGTAATTTGTTCGTATTAATTAATTATGGAAGACATTACCATATAAAAAGATTTAGTTGTTGCCATTTTTCTTTAACCTTGCATTCTTTTAAGTTCGCCCCTCCCTCCAAGAAATCCTAGCTTCGCCACTGACAGTATGTCACACTCACATATGTATCCAGAATTTCATTCATATATATTGCGTGCATGCCCTCTCTTTTCTAAAAATAGCTAGGCGAAGGGGAAAAGTCAAGAGAGGCATGCATATATCCATTTTGTAATAGTTTGAATGGAGTTGATTTTGCTCTAAATTGACAAAAAAGAACTCCAAGTGGGAGGGATGGGTTACTTTTCTTTGTGCTGAGCTTGAGCCAGTTGATAATTTTCCTCTTTTTCTGAAGGATCATTTGGTATTCTGCTTTCGTTTTCAATAAGTTCATATATAGTGGACAATGATCAAGAAAGCAGAATGATTGACTTGATCTTTTGACAGCCCAAAAAATCATCGTTCATATATATCTAAAGCTCCTACCTTGAGTCTTGAGAATTCAAGGGGATTATTTTCGTTTAAAGCCTCACCAAGTTCGGCGGTGATGAGTTAGGCTTCACCAAGTTAGACCGCGATGAGTTGATGGTGATTAGTTGGGTCCAAGTTAAAGAGATAACGCTCCAATACGGTCATATAAGTGCATCCAAGGCAAAATATGACTAAATGACAATATGAAAGGAATATTAATACAATATTTTGAAGAAATGTTACATGAAAGAGGACTTAAGCGCGTCTCAAATCATGCAATTGGAAATAAACGTGATGTGGTCAGTACCATCTCAGCTCGAAATGAGCCATAATCGACCAGATCGTACGTGCTACTTTACAATCCACAAGATCAAATCTAAAATCATGCCAATGAAGACCAAAGAAGAAAAGATTCGCTAAATGAGCCATAAATCAAGACGAATTGAGATCACCCAATTAAATTGGAGCAGGAACATACTGTATAATACTAAGCATATATTAGGGATGAAGAAACGGGAAGACATCATCAGAAAAGACATCACTTTACTATCTTTCCTTTTTCATGTAATATAGCCTCCAGTTCTTATTTTCCAACAATTTATCTTTTTAGTTTTCTTTCGACGAGTTGCTAATTTTAATTCACATTTCATTTCAATTCAATTTGTATTAGTTTCCTCCACAAGGACACTTCAATCTTTTTCCGTTTCTTGGTTGTCCATCAAGGTTTTTTCCCAAGGTTAGAAAAATAAACAAGTCCTAGAGGAGGTTTTTTGTTCGGCCACACAAAGCTTGGTCGAAGTAAGGAGTCAGGACCAAGGGCATTTAATTCATCCACTCACATCTTTTCATGTAGACTAAGTCACGAACTGGTGGTGGCCCGCTCATGCACCCTAAGCCCAAAAGATACCAAATTGTTTGCTCGTGGCTTTTCCAAAAAATAGCGAATATGTATAATTTGGCACCCCCGGTGGGATCCCATGATCAATCAAGAAGGTAGCTTTTATCGAAGCAAGATATCAACAAAAATGATTTTATCTACAAATCGCATTACAAGAGGGAAGACATACACAAAATCAGTTTCAAAGAGGCCTATTTGACAAAAGGCACCAACGTGATTGGAATGTTTGGAGTTATTAGAAGCCAATATACTTAAATATGACTCCTACGGCCAAAAATATGGCTCCTGTTCGCGCAGCCTTTTGCGGAGGTGCAGGCTCGGAATATATCGAGTCGGCCCGGTCGCTGGTCCCGAACCTTTCTATTTGGCACCTGATCCAACAGGCTCAGCTCCTATCCCTTCAGAGGGACGTTCGCGAGGCCTTGTGTTGTCTTTGGTGTTTGTCAGGCGTGCCACTATTGGCTCTGCCAATAGAAAGATGTATAGTTTATTAGATATTTGCGCCACAAGTAATATGACTTCCGTTCGTCGGATTGGCGCGTTATAAATATATATATATATATGAACTGTTAGGTTCGTTATTTGCCTTGCTTATTAAGGACTTTTATTCTCTCTTGATGTTATACCAGAGATAGTTTGAGATGTGACTTAGGTACAACTTGTTATAGCCAAGAACCTCCCACGCTCAAACGTACATAAAAGTAAAGACAGATAAGTAAAAGCTGTAAGTAAAGACTGTAAGTAAATACTGTAAGTAAAGACTGTAAGTAAATACTGTAAAATAAAGACTTAAAGTAAAGACTTAAATAAAGGCAGTTAATTAG
Organism: Gillenia trifoliata; assembly: GCA_018257905.1. Classification (NCBI taxonomy): domain Eukaryota; kingdom Viridiplantae; phylum Streptophyta; class Magnoliopsida; order Rosales; family Rosaceae; genus Gillenia; species Gillenia trifoliata. The sequence goes on from CM031082.1 coordinate 23,117,439, forward strand.
AACTGAATGTAAAAGACATTAATTGAAGGTAATATCCATTTTATTACATTTCATGTTCGTCAAAGCCTGAATAACAGCCTGTCGGGATGGATTTGGTTCCATCGGGATGGTCTATTAAGCCTATCGGGAAGGGTTTAAGATGCTGGTTCCTAAGGGAAAACAAATCAAAGACCCTTTGGTCCAAGATTCAAATCGATACTATCGCCAAGTAAGTTGGATAGCAGAGCAAAACACTACTCCTCGTGGGGAGTTTGGATGTATTATCCTGGATGACTAGTCTTTGATCTTCTCAAAGTCGCGAGCTACACAAGTAGTGCGAATGAGATTTTCAGATAAAGATAAAGATCTTTTATCTGTGAAAGAGCTTGAGGGGTTTCCTCAGAGGTTTCTTCCTGTTGGGTTGAACGTGTGAGTTCTGTTTTTGTTTGGTTTGAGTGTCTTTATTTCTGCATCTTCCCCTTGTTTATATAGGCCGGCAAGAGGTCCACGTCATTGCTGTTGCTGCCCTCTGCTCCTAAAGACTTTAACGAAGGAGAACATCCTCTGGTCTGATCAGCCTACTCCCACTGAGAAAGGGTTCTTTATTCGTAGTCTGTTTCCCTCCAATTTGCCCAGTGATTTGCATTAAATGTTGTTCAGACTCCTTTCTGTTTTGCTTTACTAGTTTGGGCTGGGCCTTTGGGTTAGGCCCAATCCAATACTCAGTTATAAGTCATGGCTTTAAAAGATATATGGACAGCTGGATGCCCCACGTGGCTGCTGTCACCTCACTTAGTCATCGTCATCTGAATTCAGCCATCCTTTGAATGCCTTTTCCATGCCGCCAATATCTTTGCATTGAATGTTCTTTATCAAGGTAGGCATAGGTACTTGAGCACTCTAGCAGAAGCAGATATTTCCCTTTCCTTCTTTAGTTTCTTCGGATTTGGGATGGGCCTTTCACTTTAGGCTCAGCCCATTAATTTGTAATCTCCACTAAGCCTTGATAAATCCAAAAGGTATTTTTCAGTGTAAACAGCTCCAATAGTCATTTGGTTACGACATTGTGGCCACTTCTTGCCGACATCTCTTGGTGTTGAACATTGTTGGAATCTCTAGACCTCGTGATGTGTTGCTTTAGTTTCTCTTTGTTGTGGAGTTTAGTCCCATTGTTTATCACAAAAAATCATTTTGATGAGGTTAATCGAAAGTTATAATTAGCGGATATGTTAAAAAGGATGCTGGCATGCCATCAACATAGAGAGAGTCTTATACGAAACATTATTAGTCTGCTCGTCCCATTCATTAAGTGTGGGTCGACCTGAATATGGCCAAGTAGACATGGGCCGACTTTAAATAGGTCGGACCAAGTTATTTGACACTTCTTAATTGGATTAATTTTCCAACAAGAAATGAAATAAATCACAAACAAATTATTTCAAACCATAGAAATATTTAGAAAGCATCGATTTCTTTATCAAATAAACACATAAATGGAAATTTGTATGCAAAAACCCAAAAGAAGGAGCTTTGAATCCCCCAACAATATTCTTAAAACAAATTTACATTAATTGTTTGGCTTATTGTCTCTTCTTGTTCAAACAAATTAATGTTACTTGTTAATTTTATTCTGTTAGGCCAGTTACGTTGCTGCTTATGCAAGCAGTCTGTTTTTTTTTCAATAATTGTGCTTAATTTTATCATCAAGTACCTTTTTTATTACAAAGGAAACTTTTACACAAGATATTGCCCTACACTTGAACTGCATGTTCTTGCTCGCTTCCTTTCAAGACTTGTTCAATCAAACTAGGAAAACTTAATAACATTTTACTGTTACTTAATTTCATTATTATAGTAAACTTTGTAAATGGTTATAATTTTGTGTAATTTCGGAGTCTGCAATTCCGTCTGATCTCTCCTTGTGTCCCAGTTAGAGGACTAATGTTGCCCATCTTCACCATGGACTCAGCAAAGTCACTTCTCTAGGCTGCATTGTCCTTACTATAAGTTGTAACCAATGAATCCTGAGGCCCGTTATTGAAGAACTCCTGATCCGAATGAAGAAGACCGCGGCGACCAACAAGGGTCTTGTAGTAGTCATTGTCCAAAATAACCGGTGTTGCATCGAACGGGGCAAGATTGCCGTCTCCACCAGAAGCTGGACAACCAATCTTCCGAATGTTTGCAAAATTGGGGTTTATGTTGGTATCATTGTATATGTGGCTCCTGAAAGTTGCACACTGAGCATAGCCTATTGTGTGGGCACCAACCAGCACGGTCATGTCCTCATCATCTAAGCCTTTGCTTGCAAAGTTTGCGGTTAGGGTTGCAATGTCAGAGAACGGGGAGGGGATTTGCGTGTTGGCGTCACTTTGGCTTGCTGTTCTCGCATCTCTCCGGCCTAGTGGTACCGTCCAATTGGGTCCTCCAAGCTACACACATATACAGAAGTTAGAAATATGTACTTAACTATTAGTTATAATGTAAATTGGCTGATAACATTATGTGACAGATGATGAAGTTTATTTATCACATCAATTATTGTAGCCTGTATGTAATTGACATGTTACCTAATAAGCGTTTTAATCCGAAATCTCTTTTGTCCATAATCATTAACAAGTATGTGTGTACTTTGTTGGATCCGGTTTCTGATTAAATTTTGTAGACGAGAAAATAGTAATGGCTACTCACCAACCCTACTCCGTCTCGTGCTGCAAGTGCTAAAATATCTGCACAAGAAACAGTAGAACAGCAAGCTGCTTCCACACGGGTTTTAATGGTGTCAATCACTTCAAAACCCCTGGCTGAGTTCCGGTTGGGAATGCATTCTTTTCGCCTGTGAAAGTGTCCGTGTCGTCCAATTGTATGGAAGCGTCGCAACCCTAGAGGAAACGAATCAAAATGCACACTATTAATATCAAATACCAGTTTCATTAGTGATTCATATAGTAGTAAATGCATCAAGAAGCTAAGTAAATAATGAAGATACATATAACGAATGTGTAGTATAGATCGACGATCTCACATTGACAAAGCAATCGTGGAAGAATAAGCGTAGGATCGAGGCACCAATCCGTAACTCCTTAATAACGGCTTCAGTCATAGCTTTGCGCACAATGGTTTCGAGGTTTGGGCAACTTGACGCGTAGAAGTTGGGATAGAGCTGTGCATTGCTACAGCAGCCAAAGATGAAGACTACTGCAATGAAGAAGTAGGATACAGAGGCCATGATAATATATTAGCTGAAGAGGAGGAAAGCTAGCTAGCCACCCGTTGTAGTGTAAGGAAGAAGTGAATAAATACTGTATATATAGAGAGCGTAATTTCGTGAATTGTGATTGTTCATGCATGGAGAGATTTGGAGAAAGATTTTCTTAAGTTGGTTGGAATTGTATTTCAAACTTTGTTGCGGAGAGGTATGGAAGGAACATCATCAAGCTCCAAGACACAAAAAAGAAAATAATTTAATTCGAGTCCAGTTGCGGCAAAGTCTTTAAAATTTTTAAAATATTTCTTGGAGTCCAGTTGCTCCATGCCGGGGCCTGCCCTGTTTATCTTTGTATACAAATGATGCTAAAGAGACCACATTTTGTAAACCACATCTAAACTAAATCATCTCTCTAATTAACCCTATTCTTACATTAATCTTACAATTCAGTTTTTCAATTTTCTAGTCTCGTATTTATCTTGTGTCTCTCACTTGAGCCCTTACTATAAATTCTGTTTATTTTTCTATTAAAGTGTGACATTGGACAAAATATGAGGATTATAAAATTTAAAAACTGGATTGCACGATCAAAGTAGGGTTTGATTCTAATTAGATATTATACTTCAATATATAGCATATATTTGTAGTTTACGTGGTTAAGAGCATTATTAACTCTTTCACATTTTTTTTTAGAATCTTAATTACTAAAATGATCAGTTTTTCAGTATGTCATTGATATCTAATTGATATGTCGTCAATATTTAATTTTTATGTTATTAATATTTGATCACTATGTCATTGATATTTAATTTTAATCAAAGAAACTAGAGCTGAAATTAGATCATTTCAGCCACAATTTGGGGAAAAGTATTAGGCATGAATGAGCTTTTTGTTTTTGCCTACTCTATTATTCCATTCCAACCCATGCAGTGCATTATTTGATGACGCGTCTGGTTCCGGTTGTTTACACTTTTCTTTTCTTTTTTTAGTTAGAAATAATTGGATTCCCTTCAAGTTGATAGATGGTTACAATTTCGAGTGCTTGTGAAGGACATTGCAATCCTTGCTAAGAAGTTCGATAGTATCGGTTTTTCGTGAAGTTAACTTTGTCGCAAATGGTTTTGCAAATCTAGGGCATTAGAGCATTTGCGTCAGTCAGATTGTATTTGGCTTGATTCTATTCTCCCGTGGCAAAATTATTGGGTGCTCCAAAGTACCCGATACTCTAGGTGTTTTAACTGTTAGATTTTGAATTTTGCATTTTTAAATAAATATCTAACGGTTAAAACATCTGGAATACCCAGTACTTCGAAGCACCCAAGAAAGTTCCCGTGGCAAAAATCCCTCGTGGTGTATAGCATGGGCGAAGCTACGTAGGAGCGAACCCACGCAGCCGCCCCTCCGCTCGTTGGAAAACAAAGGCAGAGCGACGCCTTGAACCCCCCTGGTTCGACCGGAAACTGGGAAGGAAGGAGCGACGACGCGGCGAGCCGCACAGCTCGGGCGGGCGAGCCGCGCAGCTCGGGCGGGCGAGCCGCGCAGCTCGGGCGGGCGAGCCGCGCAGCTCGGGCGGGCGGGCGGCTGCCTCCGTGAGAAGAGCTTCACGGCTTCACCGCCATGACCACTGGAAGCGGCTGAACCCACATCTCTGAAACTCTCTCCGTGCTGGTGTTGTCGTCAAAATCCAAAATGGAACGACGTCGTGTTTGTTTTATCTGTTTGTTGTATCATGTATATCTATCTCCAAACGCCATGCCTTGTACTTAAATCCTTTTTTTTTTTTTGGTGACAAGAGAATAGTTCAAACTTTGTTTTTTTGTATGCCCTCAAACTTGAAACTACCACGGAATGGTTTAGTGGTTGGCCCGTATTCCACACGATTTTCTGAGTTCGATTTTTGAAATGTTTCTGTGAGTCTTCTCGGCTCTCGGAAAGATGGACTGCCGTGACTTGGCCACCAACTAATCCCTTTTCAAAAAAAAAAAAATTGAACTTAATGTCACTTTTTTCCTCAAACAAAAATATTGCCACTTTACACCTTAAAATTCGATTTTCGTCTCACATTGCCAAGATTCTGTTTTGCCCAAATAGCCCTGTTCTCTTTTGAAAAAGACCTACTTTTTAGTTGAGAAGTGCACATTTTAATCCATCCAATTATGAGTGACATATTTTACCATACATATATAATAATCAAAATCATTTATTTTCTTAATCTTAATCTTTGAAGAAGAATCGATCGAAATGCCTATTAATTATTTGGTATTCATTCTATTGAATGACTATCAATCTCATATGGGATTTATTTGTTTTTCTTGTTAGATCAAATTCCTACACTTCACAAATTCACAATGCTGCACATGCTATTTTCATGACATGATAATGAGCCTATTATGCGACGTTTTCATGACATGAAACCTCGCCGACAACAATTGTAATTTGCTGTATTAATTAATTAAGTGAAGACATTACCATATAAAAAGATTTAGTTGTTGCCGATTTTTCTTTAACCTTGCATTCTTTAAGCTCGCTCCTCCCTCCAAGAAATCCTGGCTTCGCCACCGGTGTATAGAATATCTTACACGGATAAATTTGATAGGGTATTGGTAATGCTAAGGAGACCATCTATTTAAACCATATTTTTGTAAAACCATATGACGCGGTTGTTGATGATTGAATTATGAGTAATGCTAGAGAGATCACATATTTATACCACATTGAGACATCATCTTATGTGGTAAATGATGTATATAATTAACATCCAATGAGATAAATTATTAATTGACGGGCAAGTGCACATCACTCTGCCATCATATGGTACATGAATGTAGTACAAAAATATGGTTTGCCTAGCATTTTCTTGAATTATTACTAAAGTCCTAATTAACGTGCTTATTTTTTATTAGAACACATTATATGGTTTACAAAATGTGGTTTAAAAAAGACTCATATACCTAGCATTTTCGAATTTGATAACTTTTGTAATGATTGTCCTGAGGCTTTTTAATTTTACTTTTTTATTTCCTCTGGAGAAGATAGATGGTTGCAATAAGAGATGGGCATTACTACCCCAAAACAGAAAACAGTCCAAACCGGATTGAACGGTTTGGTTTTTTCAATGTTTTTTTTGCAAATCGCATACCAAACTGGCCAAACGGCCAAGGAACGCAGACCACTCCTGTTACCGGAGAGTGGCCGCAACGTCCTCAAGCGACCCTGCTTTCAACATTATACTTCTCAGCCTTGTTAACCGCCACCACCACCTCTAATTCCATCGATTTTGGACTACAAAACCTCCCAATACCTCAAAGCATCAGTCCAATACTTGTCATTTCGAATTCGCACACAACCATATCTGCGAGGATGAAGCCGTCGCAAATGTGACAAAGTTGACCTCTTTGTGATCGGCAATCAGAGCCAATGGTACGGTACCATCATATAACTTGAGCAGGCACCTCTTTCCCATTGGAGACGATCAAATCACTCTTAGCCATGGTGCCCAAAATGTTTTTTCTAACCAAGGATAATGTTCACTACAACAAACACAAACCCGCCCTCGCTATTTTAATATTACACATCTCTCTCCTCTCCATCTCTTCTATCTTCTTCGGATCTCTCTCCATTTTTCTCGCCCTGTGGCCACAATAATGCTATGGGAAAAAGAATGCATGCAGTCCTTCATATACCAGCAACTAAAAGGAAACAATTGATGATGAGCTAAACTGGGAATTAAAGAAAAGATAAGTATGTGTGGATGAAAATTGCGTGACAAGTGCAATGCAGAGAGATCAAGAGATCTAGCTATGAGAAGATGAATATGTAAGGCTGAGATTTTGTGAAAAGTGCTCAGATATCTGTTGATCTATACAGGTTATAGTCTATAGAGCGAGGAGCGCAGTTGATTTATAAAAGGAGAATCAACCTGCCTCAGCTTCTTCCTCCATCCTGCATAAGAAAATAGCTTCCCAGCCATCTTTCCAGCACAGTTCAGTAAAGTCAGCCACATTGCTTTTCATAGCAAACCTGTGTGCGAGGAACTCACCAAAAACTGAAAATCCGTTGCTCATACAAAAATAATTATGATCTAAGTCCTAATAACATGTTTGCAAACCAAGACCACAGTTTTTTTATCCCTATCAAAGAAAGTTTACACCTTCCTAAATTGCATGCCATCATATCATATTCGACCAAGAAATACTTGGTATGCACTCTTCAAAAAAGCCTAATTCATTCAAATTGATGTAAACAAATTAATTAAGAACTCCAAGGGAAGAAAATGGAAGAGAGAGAGAGAGAGATTTTGAATCATCTACTAAATAAGGAGCCTTGTTATGTCGACCATGACTGCTAGCTAGGTTCATAATTCAGATTACATTCTATTTACTTTAATCTACCTTCTTCCTCGATCAAATTAGCAGAGACTACAAGAAACCCTACAGGACTGAAAATGAGATTACACAAAATCTAAGCTTAGCTACTTTAGGACCACCTTTAGGAGATGATTTATGCGCGTCTTCAATTAGCTTCATAGACTTGTTTTACTAATCTGCGCTGCAGGTGACTTTGTAGCATGCAAACTAGAAGAGCTGCCTACCTTTGAAGTTGACCTGTGAATCTTCACGAGTGGTACCAGTGATTGTACAACATCTGCCATCAGGGGCCTGTAATCGGCTTCTGGCTGCACGCACATCGCAGCAATTGCTGCCACCTGAATAACTTCCTTCATTGAGTACTGACCCTCCAATGCAGGATCCATGATTTGTACAACCTGCTCCCTATCTGTCAGCTGGGGCAAAGCCTACGGTACAGAACATTCAAAAGAAATCTCAAGGGAGGGAAAATATGAAGAAAACAAGATCGAGTAAAAGATGGGATTAACCAAAGAATACATAGGGTAAAGCGTAATCTACTGCAAGAACTGAAAAAATAGACCTAGGAAAACCCACCCAAGAAACAAGAACACCTTCTCCAGAAGGTCTCTTCATATCAACTGGAACTCTGCCTGTAAGCAACTCCAAAAGCACAACCCCATAACTGTACACATCTGATTTAGTTGTCAAATGCCCAGTTAATGCATACCTGGATTGTAAAGCACATGTTCAAAACCGAATTAATAAAAGCTGCTATTCCATAGTAAATATTTCAAAATATGATGGGAATTCAACAAGGGTAGTTCTTACAGTATAAAATCAACCAATATGCACATTGCAGCTGAAAGTTTAAAAGTGCTTACTCAGGGGCAACATATCCCTGTGTACCCAATACTCTGGTGGAAACATAACCGCCAGCTTTATCAGATCCAAGCTTGGCCAATCCAAAATCAGAAACTTTGGCATGAAAGTTTTTATCCAAGAGAATGTTGCTGCTCTTAAAATCTCTGTGAATCACAGGAGGACTAACATGTTCGTGGAGATACTCCAAACCCTTCGCAGCTTCAAGAGCTATTCTCAACCTGGTTTCCCAGTCTAACCTAAAGGAGAGACCTGCACAAATGAACCCAAGTGGTTAATCCAACAGAAATTCAGAAAGCAACTATTAGTGACCAGGACAATTAAAACCACACACAGAAATTATGCGAACTGTAATACGCAAACAAAAGATTGTAGGTTCAGCAAGTTTTCTCAAACATAAACACATGCACACACAGACAGGAAAGGAAATGTAATGATTAGAAAGAGGGAGGGAGGGGAATGTAGAGGAAATAATGCAAGCAGGAAAAACCAAGCCTGGATTTAACTCACATAATAAAGATGAAATACGACCATATGGCATAAATTGCAACGTAATGGGTGGTCATAATATCTTTCTATGCCCAAACAAACATGCAACATCTGAAAAAAGAAGGAAAAAAGAAGAGCTATTAGAAAAGGTATGCTTACCACTGACTGGGTACAAATGTTCCTGCAAACCACCATTTGCCATAAACTCATACACCAGCAATTTACGACTGTTATCTGAGCAATACCCGAGCAGTGCCAGCAAATATGGAGAGCACAGCCTACATAGCAATTCCACCTGCACTTAATTATCAACCAATCAATGGCCAATTATACACAATCTGCAAAGCTAATCTAATTTTTCAGTTACTGCTGACGGAAAAAGTGAGGAAATAAAAACTAATTGCATCATTCAGTGGCTTGGGAATAAGAATATGAGCAATCAACTGAACCAAATTCTACTAAAGTCATTTGCTTCAGGTGAGCTAATTGTTCATCTGACAAGGGGCAAAGACAGAACTGTCAACTTCAACCATTTTTTCCCAATCACGGAACCTAATAGAGCCCAGTAAACAGGATGAATACAAAGAATCAAACCTCCATTTTGAATTCCTCTGCTCCCTGCTTTCCTGCTTCGTCCATAAACTTAATTGCGACTTTTCTCCCATCATGGAGAACCCCTCGGTACACTAACCCAAACCCGCCTTTGCCAACGACATTTGACTTGCTGAAACCACCAGTTGCGGAATGTAGTTGCTTGAAGGTGAAGACCTGAAGTCCTTTATTGGAAGCAATTTGCAAATTTGAAAACCCGCCTTTGTCCTCAGGGTCAGACCCTTCAAAGAAACAGAATTAAACCAAACATCACACAGTCTAGTCCCAAATTACAAATCCCAATTTTAATCCAACATAATTATAGAACAAAGACTCAAAATTTTTCCTTTATATCCTTAAATTTAAGTGTTTCCTCAACAAAATTTCAAATGTAATTAACCGGGTGACCTCAGAAGCTCCTATAACCAAACAATTTTAACTCCTACCCAGAAATCAACACTAAAAAATGTTTAAAACGACGAAATTTCTTTTTTTTTTCCTTCAATTTCTTGCATTTTCTTAGCAAACAAACAGAGTGTAGAGTTCTCACCCTTGTGGTTCTGGAGGCGCTTGGCGACCTTGTTGCGGACGTAGCAGTAGTAGCTGAAGGCGACGAGTAATGAAGCGACGGCCAGTGAAGCAAGCACCACAATCACCACCAATGCCATGCGCTCCTTCCTTCTGTACTCTTCCTCCGCCTCCATCTTTCACCAAATAAATTTGAAAAGGGCAAACCTAACCCTAACCCTAACACTAACACAAGTCAGTAGAGATGGAAGAAACTCACATTTGGAGGCTTGGGAGCTTTGAAGTTTGTAATACTCTCTCTCTCTTGTTTTTGTATTTTTCTTGATTTGTGGCGCGGAGAACAGTATAATTATTATAGTTTGGACTTGCACGGTTGCACCACTGTAATTAATGCACTTCAGTTTTTTTTTTTAAATTTTTTTAATAGTTGTGGTTCATAAGAGCAATTCCACCTGTTGGTGGAGGGCAAGGGCAAGGGCAGTGATTGCCCTCTGTGAACAGTGTTCATCTTTGTGCAACTCCACCCGTTCGTGGAGGGCAAGGAAAAAAAAAATAAAAGAAAAAAATTTAAGTGTCAAACTAAAAGAAAAAAAATTTAAGTGGTACATACCTTAAGGCTTCGTTTGGTACGCCGTATAGCGCACTGGATGGTACTAATGATCTGGTCTTGGGTGTTTGGTGCGCTTCGTACTAAAATAGTCGCCCGACTATTTAAACCAGGCCCACCATTTAGTACCCCTCACGCCCAACTAATTATACGCTCAAAAACCTCCATATAATTAGTCATGTCCGTTCCTCTCACTCTCTTGGTCTAGCTTGAAGGAAAATATTTGAATTACAAGTTCATTTGAGCAACACTTAAGCATGCTATTAACAAATTAAAGGCTCTTAGCTAGCATATTAGTACTCAAAAAGAAAATTTTGCTCATGACTTTTGAAGCCTAAATGTTGTGAACCAAGACACAACTCAAAATCACATTAATAAATTGTAGCATCATATACCTTTGTAGAATCTTCTTTGCATGAGCAAAGGCTAAATACCTAAGAGCGCCTTTAATTTCATCTTGGATGAACACCTTTGCTTGGAGGAGTTGTGGTTGCACCTTGAATCAAATTAAAGGTTACCAACGTACTTCGTCTCCTACGAAGATCAAATCTTTCGTAGTTCTTGCATTTGATGAGGATTTAAGTGAGTTTGTATGAAGAACAAATTGTGTTCTTCACACACACCTAGGGTCGCCCAACACAGTATAAATAGTTGATATTAGTCTAATAATGCACCAAACGCCCGACTAATTTAGTCAGTATTGTCCGATGACAGATTATCCTATCCGACTGAAATAGTCAGTCCAGTTCGAGCTGCCAAACGAGGCCTAAGTTGGGAAAAATCTTGTCGGTCGTTATTCAGTAACTCGGGTTCAGGAAGTGTCGTGAGAATAGTTTGATTTGATACCATGATAAACTTTATAGGCCGATGCATGTCCACCACCAATATCACCGATATTATCCCAACTTAACCACATATTACTAGGTGTTAGGTTTTATCACAAAAGGTCTCAGTGATATTAGAGGTGAAAACTCTCATATATAAATTGTATTGTATTTTGTCACATGGTCGATGTGGGATCCTATTCTCTAACAAATAATTGCAAATATGATGATACAGTGAAAACCTTAGTTGAAGAGAAAATATCGAGATATTTTGGCTATTTTACTTTAGGTAATTATGGAGATTCATTCGCATACAAAAGTATGTTAGTTGGCTAGAATAATGTGTTCATCTCTCCTCCAACTCCAGTTAAATTCTTGACTGTAAATTAGAATAAGGGTAAATTACATTTTGCACCCTCAAGTTTGGGTGCAATTGCAATCTCATACATCATCTTTAAAACATTGCAATGTCATACACCAACTTGTGTTTTGGTTGCAATTTCATACATCTATTAGTAAAACCGTTAATTTGACCGTTAAATGATGACGTGGCAAATGTGAGACCCACATTTGCCACGTCATCATTTAACGATTTGACTAACGGATGTATGAAATTGCAACCAAAACACAAGTTGGTGTATGACATTGCAATATTTTAAAGATGATGTATGAGATTGCAGTTGTATCCAAATTTAAAAGTGCAAAATATAATTTACCCTTAGAATAATTTAAACTATCACATAGTGAAAAAAAAAAACAAGAAGAGAAATATGCAATCATTGACTTTCAGTTGAAGACAACATTGACTTTCAGTTGAAGACAAAGTATTCAGCCTTTGCATTCATTAATGTACGAACTAAAAACGAAATACAACAATGGAATGGCAATCATAAAAATAAAACTTTTTCTGTTTTTGGTCAATGGCAGGATAAACTCTTGTATTCGCCCGGAGGACACGTCATCAGGGACAGACGCATAGAAAAATGGTTGGTGTGCGACCCCAAGGTGCCCACCAGGTACTCGATAAAATGCTTTACTCGTCATGTCCAAATTCCATGTTCAGTTCACTACAATTTTTTTTTAGGGTAATTCTCAATTTACTACCCTCAAGTATCGTGAAATTCATATTTTGCTACCTTTAGTTTCTTTCGTCTCAGTTTCATACCTAAAGTTTTATTTTTATGACACTTTCATACCTCTGTTAGTATTTCCGTCGAGTGCTCCGTTCAAGCATGACGTGGCGCTTGACTGTGCAGAAACCGTGGCACTGTGGGCCCCACGTGGACAATTAAAAAAGGCTAATTCTCACTTTTCTACCCTCAAGTATTGTGAAATTTGCACTTTGCTACCCTTAGTTTTTTTTCGTCTCACTTTCATACCTAAAGTTTGATTTTTCTGACACTTTTATACTTTCATTAGTTTATACATCAAGTGCTCCGTTAATTAATGACGTGGCAAATCTGTGGCCCACCAAATTTGTGCCACATGGACAATAAACATTAAAAGTTAATTAATTATTAATAAATAATTAATTAATTATTAATAAATAATAAACATTAAAGTTAATTAAAAGTTAATTAATGTGAAATCGGTGTGAGCATCCAATGCTTGCGAGCACTGTAGCCAGTCCCTCTAATTTAGCCCATTTTTCTTCAAAACTAATCTCCAATATTGGAGGCCAAAAAGAATCTACCCAAAAAGATTCAAGGGCTAATTCTTTGGGGATTTGCTATATTTGGCTCCTTTGATAGGAATGGGCTACCACTATTCATGGGTCCCATGAAGTGAAAAAGTTGTACGAGACATCACATGGCAACAATTATGTGCTACGGGTTGCATGTTTTGTCATGCACCTGCAGTTTTGTGTCCATAAGATGACATGATTGTTTAAATCCAAAGGTTAGGATCATTTTTTTATAATTTTAAAAACGTAAAAACAGATTTTAAACTAAAAAAATGTATGAAATCTTGTTAAATAGTTCTCAATCTTACACAGGTCATATTCGAAATATTTGTCTTTAAAGATAGATATTTTCAATATACATCTTCTTAAAAAAACAATGTGTTCCAAAAATTATATTTAAATAGATACAAATAGTAGTTTAATTTATTTAAACAACACATAGTAGTTGATGTGCAAGTGTTGTACCATAATATTCCCCAATATGCTAAAAAGTAATAAAATATTGAGAGAAATAAAATATAGTCCATACACCATTGGAGATGAAAAATTATAGCCATGCATTATTCTCTAAAAAATTATATTTTAAGTGTGCTCTATTTAGGAATGGTGGCTAAATATGGCCAAACTATTAGAGATGGCCTTAATTGATGTGTGTAGAATTATGAAACGATATTTTTAAGTGAAAAATTATCAACAGATAATATGAGTAGTTCAAGTTAGAGACAACGTGAGTTAGAATGACGTTTTGGCCAATCTTCGGGCAGCCCTAGACTACGAGATCGATTGACGGATTATACACCTAATATTTGAGGTGAGGTCCGAAGAGTATATTTACAAGAAGGACATTGTCATCCTAGAGGTCATAGATTCTCTAATCAACTAGGAATTGGAAGACGGGGAAAGAAAGGATTGTTGGACTGGTTGTCAATGTTCACAATTGTTAGATGAGGAAATTGGAGAAATATTCTCTGAACTTTAATTCAAATAGAGTTTTGGGCTCTGAACTAAAATTCGTGATCATTAGTTCCTAAACTTGTCAAAATGTGGAGTAATGGTCTTTTTCCTCAACTCCGTTAGATATTCCGTCCAACTTAAGGGGCAAATAAGGAAAATCAATCAACTAGTTTGGACGGAATATTTAATAGAATTAACGAAAATGACTATTGCTCTATGTTTTGACAAGTTCAGGGACCAATAGTCACAAATTTTTAGTTTAGGGACTATTGCTCCAATTTTCTTATTCCTAGAGAAGTTGCTATGAATAGATAGACCAAGCCCATATGATTTTAGTCGTTGTAATTGCTTCAGTGGAGAGGGCATTGTTGGCCATGAACATTACTAAGGATCTTATTTGTAACAAAATGAGAAATCAATGGTTAAATAATAGTTGTTTACCTAGAGAAATATGTTTTGCTTGTATTTATTTTGAATCCATAATGCTACACTTTCAAAACATGAAAACTTATCAATAAACACTTGTAGCTTGTAACGTTATTTTACTATGAATTATGGACGAAAGTAGTAATATTTAATTTTCTTTTGATGTTATTTTTGTTTAAAAGATTTCAGAACATTTACTCCATAACCTCTGAGCATACAAATTGATCTCTAGCAGCACATGTAAATGTAGTTTTTTTGGTCAAAACATAAATATAATTTTTATATCTCAAATTTACATATCTTCATTAAATAACACTAATTCTAATGGAAGGGTATAGACGACGTGGTATATCATATATGGAGACGACAAAAGAATTTCTTGGTAGGAGTGGACTGAGAAAAAATTCTTATGAAACGATCCAGCTCTTACTCAAGAGGGGCCTAAGTATTCAAGTCAGCCTAAATCCGTTTCCTCAACATTGAAATTGATCCTATAGTTTATCGGTCTTTTTATATTTCTATACAAATTGATTCCAACAAAATATTGTTTGACTCCTTACATGTAATTATCATTCCTCCTCACTTGACAAGATGTCATCATTCACCCGGCAAATGTCAAAATTGGAAACGTTCTAAAGATCATTTTTATGAAAAAAAACCCATACGATTTAGAGGTTGTTGAGACATCCATATGAATCAAATAAATTGACAGTTCATCATGAGAATGTTATTTGTTACCATAATGCTAGTCCCAAGTTGATTGTCCAAATTGAATATTTTTTTCTAAATATGACCTGATAATAAAGAGAATGAGTTGTTCGAATTATAACATTTGTGCAGTGAAACGATGTCATGCAAAGAGAAATGGAGTAGTGTATTGTCTAACAAAGCGCATTTTTGCTCACCACCCTATTGATTATTGTTAGATGACTTTGATTTAATCCAACTACATTAATCTCGAAATTTAAACACATCTAGCATCAATCAATGAGCATGACCTCCACTTAAGGGTGGTAAGCAAAAATATTTCTTTGTCAAAAAGCAAGGTGTTCGTAGTGACGAATAAGGACCCGTCTCACCTCCATGTTTTCCATATAGTCAAATAACAATATTGCATTTACACATAGAAGAGTATGTCGAAGATCCTCAGCCAAATGGAGAATTTGCGATAATGTGCAGCACATCAAAATCACGGAACAGCTAATTTCGAAGATTGGAACGGTAAAAGTAAAACCTTGTAAAAATAAATAACGAAAAAACAAATAAACATTGCAGAGAAACATGAAGGTCATGATGAAGATGATGAAGCGGTAGAGCTAAATGCCGTACGCAAAAATACTTAAGACGACCAGCAGATTTAAGCAAGACAAGATATCAACTCACGGAACCCCATCAATCTACTATTCCATTTTAGTCAATCAACATCCCGCTCCGAGAGAGACGAGGAGAGCCCCCACTGCCTAAAAGAGTAAAAGATTAACAGAGAAAATAAAATGAACCTTTGATCTAGGTTGGAAATGTTAACAGAGCACGTCACTTAAGCCTTAAGGTTCACTTTATTGTAGTGATCTGCAGCTTTGGATAATGACTGTATTGAAATCGGGAATCCCGGACCCATCTGCACATAATAATGGACTGGATTAGTTCAAAGTATACTATACAAGGCTGCATTTAACTAAAGTATGTAGCATCCCTGCATTGAATGTTAAAGTAAGAAAAAATAAGGGTTAAGAGCTCACCGTGCTACATATATGGAACGAGTTAATATACCCTGCATATTTGGAAGCTGTGTAGATGGAAAGGTATAAATGATTTTAATAACATGAAAAAAAGATGTACATATTTAGGCGAAATAAAAAATTCAATCCGGTACTCAGCGAAAAGCATGCAAAAAACATAAAAAATAAAAAATTCAGATCAATTGATTGGAAGTGCACAATCTAGAAAACAGTGGGACATCCTTCCGCAACTGTTCTTTGCAGTATCTTAAAGATCTCTTAATTTTTTTTTTTCACCTAACTGATTATCTTCCATCCTAGAATTCACTGAACATGCTATAATCAGACTTGTCCAAGATCATAACTTTATCTTGGAGTAACAACTGCAATTGCTTATGCAGCATGTATAGGTTTTCCGTTGCTAAGCCATACTGAGCTTTAAGCTCTTCTAGCTTGCCTAGGGAAATTATGTGGATTCAAGTGGCTCAGAGGTTCAATCAAGCTGAACAAAGTTGAGCTCAAGTCTGGCTCAGCGATGGGTAACAGATACAAGGGCATTCTCAGCTTGGCCTTAAAAGAAACGACTATAAAGTCTTGCTTTAATACTCCAATGAGCTTCGTGCAATCAAATGGTGACGAACAAATTTTAAATCATAACTATGAAGTTGGCTCAAACTGACACCCAGATCTAATATGAATAGTAGAATTAACTGTTGGTGTCTAACACAACACAGTCTATTGGAAACTTAAGTCATCAATGACATATATCAAAGCTAACGCGCAACACCCTTTAACATGTGCACCCTGATCCTACAAGTGAAGAAATATATAGGTGAACTGCACCAAATCAACTAAAAATTGGGGAGTTGGATGAGAGTTCAAAACTAAGACCTCCTGGAACAATTCAATGAAAGCTCTGAGTTTCTGACACCATGTTAGACAATCATTGTATGCCAAAAACGTATATTGTTAGGGTATAGGCCACCAATATAGATCAGGATAACAGCACTGATCCGAAAAAATTAAACAAAAAACCAATAGATTTCTATAAGATAATACCGCCACCTTGAGTGGGCTTATAAAAGAATGAGTATTTTCCTTTTTTGGGACCTGAACTGACTATCAAGTTTGGTTAATTTATAGAACAAGAAAATTGAGCTGAACTGCTTCTTGAGCAGAGCCATATAGTTCATATATGGCTCAGCAATCAACATGGCTAAAAAACTCAACCCTCTGCAGTCCTAGGAGGGGTATCTAACTGCATCAATGCAAGAGAAAGAAACCCAACTGTGTAAAATTATGGTTGAACATTCAGATCATACTTCACCTGTACTCACAAACAACAATATAGGAAACACAGGAGTAATTTGTGCCACTTACACTTTTTTAAACCCGTAGGCTTTGCCAGCAAAAGAGAACTCATAAATGCACCAATGTTCTCTCGCAGATACTCCTCTGTAAAGCACACCTGAGAAGAAAGAATAAAAGTGAAATCCATGTCTCCTGCAAACAAACATCTGAAGAAATGGAACATTGAGTTTGTAATAAGATTATGGTACCTTTCCAAGTCCCACATGTACAATTGATGTTCTGTCCATTCTATACTCAATATGACCTTGTTTTACTTTCTGCAGTGCTCCAGTAATGTCATTGGTGACAGTACCTAGCTGTATGATACATAGTATAACAAACATTAGTAATTTGCCCACAGATATGCAAACTGAACAAAAAATTACAACAATATAAACTCACTTTTCGGTCAGGCATTAAACCACGCTCTCTCAGAATTCTTGCAATCTGTTAAACATTAAACATTCAATTTTGATTAATGAAACAATGAAGATGACTAATCCTGCAAGTACAAAATTACAATTCAAAAACCTTTGCCAGACGCATAATCATTTCATTTGTTGCAAAACACTTGTCAACATTGAGCTTATGACTGCCTGCATGATACAAGGTCAGATCATAAATTGTTTGATTACTTCTTGAACTGAACAATGTAAGATTCACATAAATACATATACATTTATAATACAAAGAATTTTCGAAAAAGCAAAATTCAAAAAATTGAATTGGCAAAATCAATGCATAGTATAACTAATGGACAGGATTTTCTCTTTTCAGCATATTATTTAGGAGCAACAAGGTTAGCTCATTACTCGCAATTTCCTCCACCAGTTCAACACCGCCAACAATATCTGCTCCTGCTGCTCTAGCTTCTTCTGCATCTGAGCCTTCAGCAAAGAACGCAACCCTGACAACCTGAAAAATGAAAGTGATCGTAACCAACTAGAATTTAAGTTGATGAGAAAGACTGACATGATTTAGCAAAGTAAAGATAACTACCTTCCCACTACCATGCGGCAAAGTCATGTTACCACGAACTGCCTGCACTTCAAACAGGTAGTCCATGTAAATTGAATCTTTCAAACAGGAGTTTGGAACATTAAATATAATGGTGCCATAAGAAATTTGAAGCAGAAAGTAAAAAGCAGAAACAATATCTTCTTTATCACTCTTTTGAGAAGCATTCCACGACAACCCCTACTGAAAACATGCAATTGATAGTTGATACACTAAAATGAGCACAACAATATGCTCAAAAAGTATAGTCAGACGTCATTCCTTCAAATTTTAAGTGTTTCAACAATTCTGCCCTACAGCTAATACCCAATAGCTGTCTCTCACACACTCACACACATGTGAGTTCACCTTATTCAAAAAGTACACGGATAGCTATAAACACATGTGGGCAATCATTTAAATTTAGACGTTTTTGGATTGCGAAATGAATTGCAAATCAAAACTCAGGACTTGCTCTTATATATTCACATGGCTAAAGTACAAGTCAACATATCTATTTTGACACACAAAAACATATGCTTGAGATAAGAGAAAATTTTACTCAGATGGAGTTGACATATTACATTTCGCTTCGCATCAATACCCAATTGTACATGAGCTTCAACAGTTTCATCAAATTTGCACTTGGCATTAGCCTGTAAAACAACTAGAACATGAGAAGAAAGAGATTAGAAATGAGAAATACTTTGAAATAAAACAAAATACTTCTAAGTAAACAATAACAAGACAAAGTCCTTTCGGGGACATCCAATAAAATTGGAATGAAACAATAACAAAACAAAAGTCTTAAGAGAACAATATCCCCCAACTCATGTAATAACACTATAGCTATTATCTCAGAAAAGAAAAACAAAGAGATAAATCCAACCGTATTGAAAGAGCAAGAACATCGGTTAGTGAAATATGCACTTCATTTTGTTAATTAACTCCGACTCCATTTTCTTCTGCCATAAAACATACTACTACCTTTCAATCTCCCAGAAACAAAATCAAAACCGAGAATGAAATCACATTGCAACCAAGGCAAATAAACAGTATAGTATGTTAGTTCGATTAAGAAGAAGCCATTTGATACCTCAAATCCAAAATTATCTAACAAGAAAAGGAAAAATTTAATTCCTCAAACTTTCCCACATTTTCTCAGCAACCAAACAACAATCAGTCTATCAGCGAGAGAGAGAGAGAAAACTTTAATTCCTCAAACTTTCCCACATTTTCTCAGCAACCAAATAACAATCAGTCTATCATATATATATATATATAGAGAGAGAGAGAGAAAACATTACACTGACCTTGACTTGGCGAATTGCATCCATGACATCGAGAATAGGCTTGCTCTCCTTCTTCTCAACCTTAATCAACGCGGGAAAAGGAACCACCACCTCCTCCTCAGGAACCCTAAAAAGCCTCCTTCTCGTCCGACCATCAGCCTCGATCCTCCTCTTCTCTCTCTCCAAGTCCCTCACACCATCCACATCCTTTTCAGCTCCACCTTCGCCAACTCCGCCCTCCTCGGCCACCTTATCGTCCGGCAACGGAGCAACTTTCACCGGGTACGATACCGGAGATATAGACGGCACGTCCCTGATGAAACGCGCCTCTTCACGGGTCCAGGTGGTGCGAGTGTCCTGACTCGATGGGTCGGGCGAGTCATCGGGGCTTCGTAGTGGCAGCGGTGATGTTTGTTCTGCTTGGGGAGTCGCATCTGGGTCGGGTGAGGATTGATCTTTGGGTTTGAGAGTGTATGAAACGGGTTCGACCGGCACTGGTTGTCGTCTAGGAGGTTGCGGAGGGTTCTGATTCGGGTTTGGGTCGGATTCGGAGCTTAGGGATCTGTGATAGCTTAGAAATGGAGGTGGTTGGAGGCGGGAATGAGGTTTGGAGAGGCAGTGACGGCGAGCGGAGGAGAGGAGGAGCTTCAGGGCGGCCATGGGAAAGGGGTTTACGAGGTTTAAGGCAACGCAGCGTTTTCCACAGAAAAATGTGCTCCACTTTCAGTTTGGACTAGTAAGTACTGGCCAAAAATATAAAAAATAAAAAATGGTTAATTACACTTTGCATTTTTTTTAATATTACGATATATTGACAATAAAAAAAAAATACTGGGGTACTCATAAGTGAGTATTCTATGTACTCACTTTCTGATTTGGACATGTATTATTTATTTTTAAAAGTCCAAGAAAAATTAAATAGCATATGTTTTATTTTTTAAAACAATAAAACATGTGTTAAAATATCATTATGCCAAATCATTAGACTAGTGAATACTTAAGTATTGTCCATAAAAACATGTATAATAAATTGGTTGCGAATTTTTTATTCTGAAAACTCGAACATAAATCTCTCACTTTTTTGACAAAATAAAATAAAAAATCTAGAAACTTACAAGTAAATAAATATCACTATATTGTAGTACCAGATGACAAACTTTGCATATTTAGTGTGTGAGGAACTGACATGGTTGGCTTAAAAAAAATTAAAAATAAAAAACTTACACGGCATGTGCACCGTGTCATCTTGTACCAATGATATTGATACGGAACATTATAGTGTCAGTGTACTTGTACCATGTAAGTCATTCTCAATAGATTTAGTAACATTTTGGCCTTTTAAAAATTGACACTTTATTATCTCTAAGATACGAATTCGTTCATATTAGCCCCTGCAAGTCTAATTGTGAAGTTACCAGAAATTAGATGAATAAATAAAAAGACATTTCATGTTGTTTGAAATGTTAAAATTTGCCTCTCTGTTTCTTAATTAGACTAATCAAGTGTTTCATCTCAGATTCATCAAACGTGCACATCATTCGCTGTACAAACGTGAATTTAGGGTTTAGGGTTTAGGGTGACGAAAGAAATTGAATATTAACCAAAACATATTTGAGATTCAACTATTTGCCACTCTCAATCGTTTAAACAATCAGAAATAACTAGACTTCCCCAGCAGTAAGTCAAGCATGTCGTCGGGAGTAAGGAGAGTTGTTCCTCCGAGAATCAATTCAATATCCGGCCTTCCACATTCGGATAATGCCTCTTGAGCTTCACGAACCTTATTACACATCAAAAACAACAGGGACAAGTGAACATAAGTCATTTTTTTCCCAATCAACTACCAGTTTTCATGCCAAATGTCAACATACGGGGAAGAGAATCTGAGAAATGCATACCTCGACACCATTGATCCCTCCGATAACAAAAACCAGGATAATATTTTGGTCGGCTAAACTTGGTTTCGCCTGAAAATCGGGAAAAAAAAAGTTGGTTATTAATTATGTATGGACCCATTGAACCAAAATCTAGACATGGAAGCTTACCTGCCCAAGGCCAAATCTTCTGAACCCACTTTTAAAAAGTTGTCCCACAGTAGAAGAGTGATACTCCAGACCAGGTACGTTGTTCTTCGCCAAAACCCTTGTTAGAAGCTTATATAGCAGTCCTCTGCTTGCATATGGATCTCCACTGAAATTATTTTCTGAAGACAACGATGCGTCCCTCAATGGTATGTTCCTACTCTTCAAACTAGATAGCTTGTGAAGGAATTTGAAAAGATTATCCACCCTATCACGCAGCTCCAACTTCAGCTGCATGTCACCATACACTTTCTCTTTACAGTTATTTTTATCATCAACATCCTCGTCACCCCACTTACCCCACTGGTCGTCATCAAAATCATCGATGTCTATTTGATCTGAAGACGTTTCTTTACTCTCCTCTGATTTGATCCTGCTCAAGTTGGTCTCGAGCTCTTCCATTAGACCATGAAGAAACTTGAGTTTTGCTATTGATGGGTTTTCAAGAATTGCTTCAACAATAGAATCCTTCAACAATTTCTCCTCTTGCCAAGAAAAAGGGCCATCAGAGCCAGATGTCGGAAAATTCTCACCGGCCAATATATATCCAGAAATCATAAGGAGCAAAGCATCCTGAAAAGACAGTACTCCTTTCGAGGCCTCCGACTTTTTGTTCTTCTGTCCATGCAATCCCATCAAAGCAGTCTTATTGATAAGATCATCAATTTGAGCAGAAAGATTCTGGGTTGTGTCTCCAGCACTTACAACACTCAATATTCTCTCTGCACTCATAAATGCTTCCCATCTGGCCGAATTAGATTCGTCAAGGGCAACCAGAGCAGCTGCTGCTAATTGAATAATTCCCTTATTTCTCAGTAAAGATGACTGGGTTTTAGCTAGGGCTTTTACCATAACTTGCAACTCCGACTTTGTAGCAAAACCAGGACGGGATTTGACATTCACAGTTATATTTTCCCGACGAAGAGCTTCTTGAAGCCACTTCTTCACCAGTACGGCTCCATCTTTTGTTCTCCTGTCTAGTATAGCTTCCATGTATGGTGTTCCACGAAAATTTTCTGTAGAAACAAAAGACCCACTAAGAAGCTCATTCTCGAACTCAAGCGGCTTCTCATTATGAATTTTGTTCTTTAGGTTCATCAAATCTAAAACCTGAGAAGCAGAGTTTCCAGAATCCCACCCACACAGAAAAGCTTCAATGCTTTCTAAAAGCCTGAAGTTATCTGTGTTGCTATCTTCTTCACGTAGAACTTTGGCAAGTGGTATTTGAACATCAAGAGAAGCCCGTTCCAGGTTAGAAGGGCCGTGCTTGAGTTGGTTTTGTGAGTTTTTTAGGTGGGCGGAGGATGTTGTTTTTTCCCTGCGGGGCAGGGATGAAAACATACAATCAAGAAGTGAATCTCCATGACAGCACGGAGTAAGAAGATCAAGTGTACGGTCAACGATTAATAGCCCTGCAGATCGTTTACGGCGACCTACATCATAAAGACTTGACATGTCTGTCATAATTTTCCCCACAGTTTTTGAGAGATCACCAAGTGAAAATATTTCCAACTTCAAGTCCATCTGCATAATTACATAAAACAAACCATAGTCAGGGTATACCAAACAACCAAAGCAATCTGCACGGAAACCATAACAACTTGGCAGTACCCGCACGCTAAAGAAAAAAATAGCAATAGGTAGCAACACAGTTCAAATCCTTCTTGTATTTTTTAATTATATTACTGCATATGTTCCCTTGCCTTGCCATTAAAATACCACACAATGAATAGAACAATTATTTCCCAACTCCCAAGAAAGAAAGATAAAAAACATTTACAAGAAATAGAAGTGGACATTGGCAAGAATAATGTCGGAGTCTAACGTGCTGTCTATATTTTGGGAATTTTAATGTTTTTAGAGAACAGTAATACAAGGGCTTTGGATTGTTTTACATGTACAATCTTGTAAACTATGACAATATAAGTGCAATCTGGACTTCTGATGACAATTAAATTTCAAATATGCTGAAAACTATAGAAATGAATGCAATGAGCTAAAACTTGACATGGGGAAAAGGGTAGCATGTAGAGCACCTTTGCAGCAAGATGGTAAAGAAAATTTGCCGTAAGAGTTGCACCAGGAGGAATATCGTCACCATCAGAAGGCAATCCAGTACTTAAGGGAGGCAACCCTGGACTAAGAGCATCCTCATGTTGAACTGACAAGTACGCATCACCAACTGATCCCTCTGAAGGTAAAACAAATACTCTTGGTGAAAAAGGGCACAAAATCATGGGGAAGTGATGCACAGAAACAACCAGTTTTTTCCCTACATCTTCTGTATCAGCTATTGAATTCTCTTCACTGTAATCTTTCGCACTTGAACTAGCTTCGCGTTGAGATATGTCCTTTAAGTTACTACCTTCTGTCCGTCTGGAATTTTTCTTATCTTTCTTAACAAGCTCCTCGTAATCTTGGACAAGCAAGGACTCATATTCATGAAATGCATCTGGTCCCAGAGGTGAATCAGGATACGCTGAATGAGCTATCTGCAATCAGTAAAAGCATTCAACATTTAGGAAAGCTAAAGTAATACTGTGATGATGAAGCATCCATCAACTTGGCCAGAGAATACAGGATGGTAAGATAACTGAAATCACTGCTACTAAGGCTGCTGCTGGTATCAATAGTACTACCAACCCCGCTCCCCAAAACAAAAAAGAGGTTTTGACAGGCTTTTAAGACCAAACGAAAAACAAAATGTGGCTCAGATGAGACAGCTGAAACTTTTGAAGACTAGAAAAGATTTAATAACTATATCCAGAATCTTCTAGTTCTGAAACACCTTCCTTCAACTTTCAAAAATAATAACATGTCTAGTACACTGCATCTGCATTCCTTCTTTAACATTTCAGTGCACTGGCAAAAAAGTAGCAAAACAAATACAGATCACAAACTTAATTCTTGAAGAGCACATTGCCCTAACATCTTTCCATCATGGAGATCAACTACAACTAGCTTCTGACCATATCCACTCATATGAGCCTAGAAGTGAGAATCAATAAATGAACATATTTGTCAAATGATTTAAGAGCGAAAAAAAGTGTGCAGCCAAGGGGAAAATATACTGATTATCTGAAGAAAAGAGCAAACATTAAAACTCTATTTAGAAGCAGTAACACTAACATTAAAGAAGTACCTCTGAGATAGATGTGAATACAGTGCAACAATCGACAGCTTGATGTGTGCTCAGACAACGTAAAATATATCGATGTGCATCACTTAGTAGACGAGATGTGATCACGACGACTTTCCTTCCAGAATCAGAATTTGCATTCCAATCAACTACCTGGAGAATAAGGCATATCGGCAGTTAAATACAAAAAAAATACATGATAATTTAATTATAATGCTCATCTTCGTCTCAGAACCATAATTATAACAAATAGAAGACTAGAAGTTTGGGCATCATGGAAAGACATTGAAGCACTTCCTCTATAGGGCAACAGATACTATAATTCTTCAGAATTTCTGTCAAGGACATTGAAGCACTTCCTCCATGTTTCTCTCAAACTATATGAATTTTGTTCCTTTGGCAACTTCGAAATGGTATTTGTGCCGGTTAAAAATGGTTTTCTTTGGCAGTCGATCTCCTTGAAATTTGTTTTAATAGATTAGTAGATAAGCAGACTTTGATGACAAAGGAGATATATGAACCGATGGCGTATCAGAGACAGCCTAATATGTGGCCTTGAGTTTAGGGTTGTTTTGTGACTTATGGGCATCAATTTGGGATGCTCATCGTTGTAGTGTGAGCAATATACCCAAGTAAAGAAAGAAGAAACAAGGACAGAACTAATAATTTTCACCGGTTCTCCGCTGCAATACGCCAAAATGATCTAATGCTTCATCCAAACAAAACAAGACTATGATTTTTCCCAAGAACAGTTTCTTAGATAATATCATTTTTCATCAACACAGAGAGCTTACATGTTGTACTTGTTTTCACATTTTACAAAATGTAAGAAACAACACAGCTCATATTGGCCCTGTAAAAACCAACTTACCGTATCAAGAGAAGAAATGTTTTCCAAACTACACACTGCACGTACTCCATGGTTCAGTAACAAAGGAAATGCTCCCATGTGCTGGAAGCTCTGCGTACATCCCGCATCTAAGTAAAGAATGGAACCTTCAATGTGCTCCGATATCTAAAAAAAGACCATGAAGAATGAACAATCATATAAGTCAAAAACAAATAAAATTCAACTGGATATCAACATGTCTAGTTGTTACGTAAGGAAAAAAGCAGGGGAACAAAAACTTGTCTTCTCAGTCATGAAAGTTTGATTCAAATGGATTAGAGAGAGCAGAAAAAACACATGTTTGGGCAGAATCCAACCTACTTGTGGTCAATTTTCCATTAAACTTTTTAAGACCTTCTTCTTATTTTACAAGGATTCTCATACAAAAACTCGAAAAAAATCGCTACTAAGTCAAATGCGAAATCAAATTAAGAATACAGACAACTGAATGATAGTAGGATTTTAACAGCTACAGAGGATGAACCCTGTCATGGTTAAATTTATCCAAACAGACCCAATAATTCAAGCAAAATTTAGGACCAAACATTAGATTTGCAGTTGCCAAAACTGTGTAGAATCTGAAAGCCTGACCAATACAGTAATTCAATTTCGTATCAAAATGCAGTGAAGGAACATAATTAAATTGAAAACTAATCAACAAATGATAATCACCTGGCTAATGGAATCGAGGCAAGATTTGGTGACATCAACGACGGCCATGTTTCGATTCAGTTTACATAAACAGGCAGAAAATCCGCAGAACAAGAATCATACGGCTTCCTTCCCTTCCATGGATTTGCAATTGCGTTGGGTGTGGTTGTTATCACTGTAAGCCCTAATTCCCTTCCTCATTTCTCCTCTGTTTTTTATTCTTCTAAATTTTCTCTGTTTTATTTTTTTATTTAAAAGTGGGAGTTAAAATATAAAGCTAAATAAAAAAAAGGAGGTTTTAGAAGAAAAATAAAAATACTAAAGAAACTAATTAGGGGTGGCCATTGGGTGGGCTGGTCGGGTTGGATCTCAATTCATTAACCAACTCAATAGGCTCGGATTGACATTATTAAAACTTATTTTCACCAAAGAATTGGACAAACCAACCCACTAAAATCATTCAAAGGCGGGGTTGGGTTGAGCAGGTTCCACGAGTTGGGATTAATTACTTTTTTTCTTATTCCGAAAGTGAGTATGAGTGACAAATAATTCAAATACATATCATATTAAGTTTAAAATATGTGAATTTCATATTGTAAAATCATTACTTGTTACTTAATATTTAAATTTTATAATAGAAATAAAGTGTTAGAATCAAGAGACAAACATTTTGATAAATATTTTAACACTCTTTTTTAATGTTTAGATCTATCTGCATTCAATGGTCTTACATAAATGTTAAGATGACAATTCTTTAAACTACTAAATACCGTGGCAATGACATGAAATTAAAAACAATTTAGTTCAACCAAAATATTATCAGAAAATATTTTTGTTTTTGTCAAATATCAGAAAATATTATTAGCTAGGTTAAAAACGTGAAACTGCCATACTCAAATGCTTGAAAATTGAGTTTCAAGACAAGAAGACAATCTGCCAATCATTCATGGTGAATATCTCAATCAAACACATTGACCTGTTTTCTCTCTCCCTTTTATCCCCTCCATTGAAGCCCTCTCAATGATGTACAGATTGAGTTTTAGTTCTGAATGATGAGATTATCTGGGAAAAGAAATTCAGTTACACATAACCTAGTGTTGATGTATATTCCTTGAGGCTTCAATTCAACCAAACTCATCTATTGAACGGGTGATCGAATTTTTACCCGAAAATAAATTTTTAAAGTTTACAACCCAACTCAATCCATTCAATTCTTGTTGGGTTGGTCGGTAAACTCACTAAAATGTCCAT
The DNA here is from genome assembly GCA_018257905.1 of Gillenia trifoliata. Lineage (NCBI taxonomy): Eukaryota > Viridiplantae > Streptophyta > Magnoliopsida > Rosales > Rosaceae > Gillenia > Gillenia trifoliata. The sequence goes on from CM031082.1 coordinate 23,145,324, forward strand.
CCCTAAAAATAACCCATAAGTTTTTAGAAAAAAAACCCATACTTTTTTTTTGTTGGAAATAACCATATACTTAAATAACGAAATTAAGCTTTACTAAAGCAAAACATGCACTCAAGGCAAGGCAAGATTCTCACCATATTGCATGTCACACGAATAGAAATACCGATATGAACTACACGAACGAAATAGTATCTAAATATAATGTTAATATAAGAGTTTTTATCGTAAATGGTCCATGAAATTGACCTAACCCATCATTTTAGTTCCTCAACTCAAATCCGAACTAGAAAATTTCGAATCCGAATATTTTCCAAAAAATTGGAACAAAAATCGGAATGCATTTAGTAATTTTGTTAACTCCGAATTTTTCCAAAGTGTTCTGAACTTATTCTAATAAAAAAAACCTTCCGAAATATTTTGATTTCTTATAGTTATGTACTCAAATTATGTATTTTATTATGAACTTTTATATTTTAATGTTAGTTTTAGATATATTTTGTTCATTGTTTTTATATTAAACATACTTCTATATATTAAAATGGATAATCATATTAGCAGACTACCAAATAAATTACATGTAATAAAAAAAATCGAGAATATTCAAAACCTTGAAATATATATGAATTTTCGAATTATGTTATGAAATTTTTGAGATTACTCCTATTAAGAAATTTCAGAAATTTCTTAATTTGAAAATTGTGTTTCGATCCGATCTGATTCTAAAATTTTGAATAAAAAATAAAAACATGGTTTCTGATCCAATCCTTCTAAAAAACAACTCTGATCATAGAGTTGGTGAACTTAAAGATTGATCCGGGAAAAAAAATCTATTTAAACTAGGGGTGAGCATCAGGTGGGTTGGTTAGGTTAGACTTCAACATGTTGGCCAACCTAATAGGCTCGGGTTAGAATTATTCAAACTCATAGTCACCCAAAAAAATTGGCACCCCAACCCACCCAAATCATTTTTAGAGGGTTGGGTTGGGCGGGTTCCACGGGTTGAGCTTGATTGGTTTCTTTCTTATTCCTAATGTAAGTAAGAGAGACAAATAATCAATATTTACATCAAACTATGCCCAAATCATGTGAATATGATATTGTTATATCACCGCATGTTACTAATACATACATTTCACTATTCAAATCAAGCATTAATAAATAAGTGCATTTAAAAGTTACCAAATTTCATGTATAAATTTATTTAATATACATGTATGTTTAAGAATTATTATCATTCGGATGAGTCGGTTTCAATCGGGTTAATAATACTTCAACTCAACCCAACCCACCTATTGAATGGGTGGTCGTGTTTTTACCTAAAAGTAAAGTTTTAATATTTAGAACCCAACCTAACCCTACCAAACCCAACCCATATTGGGTGAGTTGGTTGGGATGGTCAGTAGACCCGCTAAAATGCTTACCCCTAACTTAAACCTCTTTTTCTCAAAATTACACATAGAACCAAATTATAAAACTATATTTTAGGGAGGGATAAAACTTATCCATGTAGCAAGTGATGTCATGATTATTTTTTTAGTTGCTATTGTATTTACAATTTTAACCCTCATTTCTTCTTTGTCATTTTCCCTCTCTTTCTCTCCCCCTCCCTCTTCTTCTTCCTTTTTTTTTCTCTTTTTCTCTCTCTCTTTCTCTTTCTCTCTCTCTTACTTCTTTTTTCTTCTTCTTTTTTTTTAATTTTAAATTGATTGGAATTTTTAAAAGTACATTTTTAAAATCAAATTATTTTTTTCTCTCTCCTTTGATTTTTTTGTTTTTTTATTTTAGCATTTTTTGAAAGTATTTGATTTTGAGGTTTTGATTGATTTGGAATCAAGAACTTTGAAACTGATCTTTCAGAATTGCTAGAATTTTGAAATTGATATTGTAGAAGTGCATAAATTTTGAAACTGATCTTGCAAAATTACTGTAATTTTGAAACTGATCTTGCAGGTGCTGGAATTTGGAAGTTGATATTGCAGAATTGCTGGAATTTTGAAACTGATTTTGAAGAAGTGTAGGAATTTTGAAATTGGTCTTACAAAATTGTTAAAAATTTTGAACTGATCTTGCAGAATTGCTGGGATTTTGAAACTGATCTTGCAAAAGTGCATGAATTTTGAAATTGATCTAGCAGAAATGCTAAAATTTTTGAAACTAATCTTGCAGTGCAGAAATTTTGAAACTAATCTTGCAAAAATTAATTTTTACGGATCTAATTTAGTTTGAAGTTTTTATAGATAGTTTTAGTTTATAGTTTTGCTTTGATGAAATAACAAGTCTATTGGGGACATGATTGAAATTTTAAAATATTAGTTTGCTTGTTTTTAGGTAAATTTATTAGAATTTGAGTTTTTATCTCTCATTGAAATGATTTAAAATTAGTAGAGTTGTATGAAATATATTTTATGTTTTGTCTTCATAGGTAAAGCTCCCTTCTTTCTAATTTTATTTTTTACCATAATTATTTTTGTTTTTCTTTTCAGAAGAAATGAGAAATCTACACAAGCAATTTTTTATTATTATCAACATATTGAGACCAAAACGAAAAAAAGAAAAAAGCAACAATAAACCAGTCAGAACTCAGGGACCGGCAAGTCCTCATCCGACGGCGGAGCCAACACCCACTCTCCACTAATCTCATCAAGCACCATCCCTCTGTTCTTCTCCACCCACCAACTTGCCGGCACAAAACACTCCTTCTTCAGAAAATCACTCGACTTGTTCACCAACGCCACGCTCCTCTTTACCTTCTGCTCAAACTCTCCGTCCTCCCCATTCCACCCCGCCACCACATGCAGCATCCCCTGCAAATTGTGCCAGTCCCCCGCATCCTTCGAATCCTTCAAGGACGGCGACTTCCTCGAATCAATCACCAGCTCCGTCCCAACGTCCACGTACCCCAGTAGCGCACTTGGGTAAAGAGGTATGAGATCGATAGTGTTCTTTGTGTGCAGAATCTTCAGATTTGGGTACCTCTCGATCCTTGATTTGAATGCTTTGTTTCCGACTTGTGGACTCCCAAATACGAAAGCAGCAACTGGGATATCAGAAACTCCATTTTCCACTAGATCGAAAGCGCTCAAAGTTGCTAGACTTGCTCCAAGGCTGTGGCCGGTGAGCGAGATGCTAAGGTTTTCGTTCTTGTATTTTTGACGGAGCTCGTTGATTTTGGACCGGAGTTGATCTCTGGCGCTTAATTTCGTGAATGGCGATTTGGGGTCGTCGGAAATGTACATAGAAAGCCAACCCCTCATTACTTTGGGCACTTTCTCGTCGTCGTCGTCATCACTGCTGCTGCTGGTACTTTTACGCTCGCCATCTGTTTGATCTTTTGCGGAGGTGGGATCAGGCCGCAGCAGAGACGCGGCGGACTCGAGCTCAGCTCCTAACACATTAACCCATTCGTAGTTTGTGGTCGTGCCGCGCCATACGACGTATATTTCACGCCGTCCAATGGCTTGGCTGACTTGGTCGGAAGTGACGGCGATGTAGCCGATCCAGTTAGACTCGCGGTCCCACGACTCGCGAGACAGAGAGTGGAGAAGCAAGGCTTCGGGGACGCTGACTTGGGCGGTGGCGTAGAGGAAGCAAGAGACTCGGTAGTTGGCGGAGTCTTGGAGCATGACCTTGTCGAAGAAGGAGTGCTTGCCGTAGCGGCTGGAGCCGCAGTACTTGGAGTTTTGGTCGTTGTTGAAGGCGTCGTAGGTGGCCTGGCAGAAGTCGCCGCATCGGAGGATGAGGGTTCGGAGATTGAGGTCTAGAGGGTCCAAGAGGCCATCCCAGTTGTTTGAGCCTAGAAGCTCAGACCATGCTATATGATCAGCTGCTTGATCGGTGGCCATGGTCGTCGGCTGCGGAGTAATCGTCGGCGGGAGAGGGAGGCTTACTGTTTCTGTATGTTTAGCGTTGTTGTTGCCCATTTTTTATTTTTCATTTGGAATTGTAGCAGAATAGGATATCTTATCTACCATTAAAAATGGATTGCGAAGGAGATAAGAAGTGGCTGGTTTTAGTTGTGTGAGTGAATGTGACCCAACACTTTACCAATTTTTGTAGTTTTCCGGCGGGGTAGCTAAAAATGAGGGAAACACGGGTTGGTAAAAGTGGGGTCTTCTTTCCTACACACCAATTATAATTTGACAATTGTGCGCATAAAATAAAGGTATAAAAAAGCCAAAGTGTTGATGGGGATGGCTGGTAGCCTGGTAGGCATACGCGGTTTGTCATTTATTTGCGCGTGGTGTTTTTTGTCTAATAATCTATTATTATGTGTAAATATTTTTTTCACACAATAATATATTATTAGATCGAAATGTCAAAATTTACATGATGACAAACTCGTTTTATATAATCTGTTTTTTCTTTTTCAGTAGTGGAAAACTGCCTCAATGATAAAGAAAAATTTTTGTATGTATTAGATACGCCACGTCACATACAAGAATTTCTCCAATGACACAGGGCAAATTTACACTGATATGACACTCCTTGTACAAAGGCAAGCGTCCACTAAATGGATGGTGCACTTTTTAAAAACGTGTTAAATATTTATTAAACGGGTTACAACAAGTAAAATTGAAACCACGGGGACTGAAATTGATTTTTCTTTTAGAATTATTTTGAAATATATTAGCACACACGCAAGTGTCGCATCAGCCGTTATCTGTTTCCTATACCCTAAACCCTAATCTCAGCCATCTCTTCCGGACGGGTCTGCTTCAACTGCTCCCTCTCACCTAGCAATGACTTTCCCTCTGCAGCATATTTCCTAACACTTTGAAGCTCTTCCATCTTTTCCGATAATAAGAAACATGGTTGAGACCTTGTGTCCAACAACTGCATTGTCTTCTCCGCCGCTAAAGCCCTTGATCTACGCAGCTCTTCCAACTTTCTTAACTGAATCTGCAATCCTTCCTCCAAAATCTTTGACACCGACTCCTCCAAATGCGACTCAATCAAACAAATGTTGCTGGAACTCAGCAACCATGCTTTCATATTCAGCAGCTATTCCAAAATCTTGTCGCTGCTGTAAGCAAACTTTCGAAGAAGAATAGCTAGATCGGAGAGCTGACAATTTTTTTTCAACTTGAGTGCTCACTTCTTTCGCTTCTGCAGCAACATTAGTTGCAGAATCCAGAAGTTGTTCATTCTTTCTGGCCAAATTGAGATCTTCTGAAAGCTTTACTGTGGTGAGATCTGATATATATGTCCAGTTCTACGCAAAGTTTGAAAAAACGCGCTATATCGCGCAATATGCCGCGTAGCGGTATGAATTTTGCGACATAACGCAAAAATTTCACGGAAGTCCTCAATATCGTACGCGATATTATATGCGACACGTTATATTGCTCGATATTTGTAACTTAAAAAAAAAAAATTAAGCCAAAACTGCCTCGTTTTGGAAAAACCCTAGTTTTTCTCTACCCCTTTTACTTGTTTTCCAACAAAGGCGGTGGAAAAGAACCACAATCTTCGGTCTTTGATTATCTGATAAGCTGCACACTCTTCTTTTTCTTGAGAAATTAAACAAGTGCCCTAGTATACTAGAGTTGATTCCTCACAAGCCTCCATGAATTGGTTACAAACTTACAATATTACTATTATTTAGGTTATGTGCAATTTTGTTTATATTCAGTTTGATACTTTGATTAGATATGAATATGATATAATGTGATCTACTGTGAAGCTATGATATATAATTGCTCAAATAGCTTACGCAAAATTATTGTAAAATTATGTGTTTTGGTGCTAGTATCAAATATATTTATTCATTACTATGTTACGTTATGCAAGTATCAAATAACTTATGCGAAACCACTACATAATGTGACATTGCATAGCGAAACCTTCCACGCGTCGCGATTTCAAACCTTGGTTCCACGTCAGACGCAATTCCAACATCAGCCTCATTTTCTGAATCCCCTTCAAACAAATCCTTATGGATCATACTGTCATTAGCTTCAGCCTTCAGCTACTCTTTGACGTAAAGCAGCAATGTCAGCAACCGTTCTTTCCAGTTCCAATTGATCACTGGAATTCAATGTCTCTGACGAACAACTGCAAACGAAGAGGCTTTTAGTTGTATTCTTGTCAATAGGTTTAACTTCTGAAACAACCTCATTGTCAATATATTCAAATTCTGGGCTCTTTAACGAATCACACGTAGAGATGCTTTCATCCGCTTGGAGATACATCCCTGCTTCTGAATGCATGGTTTATGCTACTGGGACAAGGAAGAACAGTACCACTGCTGCTTGGAGAAGTATCAGTGCCAACTACTGTGAAAGGAACCAAGATGCTTGATTTTGCACTCAACGATGCATGACAAGCGGCATTCCCTGACAAGCCAGCGTTACTTATGCAAGATGACACTTCCTTTGTCGTCTTAGCAATTTCAGTTGTACATGGCACCTTCAGATATACAAGAGAGTCCATCTTTTTTCTCAAATATTATCGTCACTGCACAAATATACCTGGTAGTCCGTGTTAATACAAATTGACAGATCACCTGCAATACCTTGATATAGCCATATAAATTGAAAGGCAGGCAATTTGATCATGTAATCTTCTTACTAACATTTCATGTTTAGGGTTAATAAAAATATACAAGGATATCACACAGAACGAATAAAATATCATTATAATCCATCTGAACACCTAAAAGGAAATATAAATCCCAGCAAACCTTGATGAAAATATACACTAGGTTTATATGTACCTCACAGTTCACATTAGATAAGAGATAAAGCTATTAATTACCAAACGAATTGTTAAGTGCTAAAATACACAAGTTCGTGTGTAATCGCATTGGTGATTATGCGTGGGGCGCAGCCGCGTGAGCCACCATGGACAGATGCCTAAATTGAGGGAAAATGAACGGTCTATCTTATGCTGTAATGGTATTATATATTTCTATTTCTAAATTTCTAATTATACTTATGTAATATGTTTTTTTTTTTATAATTTACATTCCCTATGCTATAGGTATTTGCCATAGAGCATATGCGACCACTGTGTATGGAGCTAATAGGCGACGTTGAGCTTCCAACGCAGTTACCTTTGATGGTGCCGTGGTCCCTATTTCTACACACAAAGTTACGCGGGAACACGAAAGGAAATTGGGAGAGATATTCCCATAATTTGGATACTTTAACCGCAGACGCAGACGACGTAAATTTTTAACCTTTTTGATTAATTGAATCCAGCATATTCCCACCATTCACATTAAATAAGTTTTTAACCTATTTCATAGGGAAAAATTTTGAGTGGTACGTACTATTCAATGGTACGACTATTGAATGGTTCAAATTAATTTGCAGTGGGACCCAAATGAATCTTAACCATTTAACAGTACGTACCATTGAAGTTGGACCATATTTCATAGGTTGAAAGTTGAAACTGAAAATCACTTCAATTGAGTCCTTAAAAAGAAACAAAAAAGCATCAAAATTCAAGATTCTGGTAAGAAATTTACCAACATTTCTTTCTACTTTGGGTAAATAAGAAATTCAACATTTCACTAAACAGAAGAATTATCTATTATTATACCGAACAGATTAATCAACGATTCAACGTAACGAGGACGAAGAGTAGACGAACCATAGTCTTCGACGAAGCGAAAGTCGGTGGACCCGTTTGAGACCCATTCTTCTGGTTCCAGATGTCGACGAGAGCAGTTCGCTTTTTGGGCACTTTGGTCTTGGCCGCCGTGGCCCCCTTGTCCGGCTGATGAAATTGAGGGCCTTTTAGCCGAGGACGACGATAATGGCGGTGGGCGGCGGTTCCTGTTTGACACTTTCAGGCCAAACCCTAATCGAATTGCGTTGCAAGAAAGCCAAGGTACTTGAGCTTCTATAAGAACTAGAAACAGAGTGAGAGAGAAAGCGATTTAATGGAAGCGCTAAGTCATACGGATTTCAAAGGCGAAGCCATCGTGACCGCCTTTTTTTGGGGTAACATCGTGGCCGCCTGATGACTGTTGGCGGTAGTAGAAGAAGAAATTTGAACCGTCTGTATGGATCGGAAATGGTTCCGCTTTTAAAGGACCGGAGATGGTTCCACTTTAATGTTTGAAAATAAATGAACATTTAACTTGAAAAATGCTTTGAAATGTAACTTCTTTATCGACTGAATCAAGTCACACATTGCAGAATTTAGTGGCGTTTAAAATTTTTTTTTTTTAACTGAAAGTTGAAAAGAAAACTAAAAATTGAAAAAATATAAAAACTAAAAGGCCCCTTAGTCTTCGAGTTTCTTAATTTTTATTTTCGGAGAATATTGTCCCTCTATGATAAATGGATTATATTTCCGATGATAATGTAATTGTAGAATTTAGTTAATTTGCTATAGCAAAATTTTTTCATAGCCACCTCTATTAGCATACCTAGTTTGTACTGCATTGACGTTCCGCTGTTAATAAAATGATTAAAATCCTTCTATTGTGTTAACAAAAAGGAAACAAGAAAAAAGAACTCTTTGATATATATAAGGTTGGATTTCATGGTCTTATGGGGGTTTTTGTGTGTCCAACCATACTACTATTGTGATGTGTATGATTTGATTCTTTATGAATTATTGAAGTGAGATTGAAGTTGAGTTCCAGGGTATACCAAAAAATAAATCTTATTTATATTATATTAAATTATTAATGGATAATTTAGTAATGTATATTTAAGCCTTATCTAGTTTAATTGAATTGACAAAAAAAATATCTAGTTTATTTGAATTGGAATGGAAAAACTACTTTTTTAAGTTGGACACAATTTTTTCATAAATAATGCTTGGCTGCTAAAAGAAGAGCAGCAAGTCATGCTAAAAACCCAATTGAAAATAGACACGTGTCTGATCAGTTGGGTGATGTTGGTTCAAATTTTCAATTGTTTGGACACGTGTCCATTCTTGATAGGGCACTGATTCATTTAAGCAAGAATTGCTGCTTTTGTTTCACCAGCCAAGCATTATTCTTTTTTTAATTTCTTCCTTTAAAATACCTTAACTATAGTAGGTCTTTTTATTTCAAGCCAAATTTATAACGAATAACGCACAAATTTATAGCTGCACAGCTGTAAATTAATGACATTTAAGTCTTTCTGTGTTAGTGATTAATCTTTATGTTGTATATCCCTAGTCCTTATTAGTAATTTAATAGGATAGTGATTTCAACACACCATTTTCTACTTTGTACACACTTTCTGTTAATTTTGACTATTAAATTTTATAGTTGTTCAATCTAACAGCTGTAAAACTAAAGATGTATATATGAAGTAAGAAATAACGTGTGAAAACCATTTCCCAATTCAATAATGAACCCAAGACCAGCTATGCAATTCCTAAGATCCACTGTAAGACATCCAAACATTCGTCATATGAGTAAGGAATTCTTTATGGTCCTCACATTCAGGAAAAGTACCCTGAAAAAAAAAAACACCTCCATATAGTTTTGAATACATACAATATTATCTACACTAAAGAGTGGAGGAGTGAGCTAAGTTTACAATGAGTTCGCTATAATAATTTAGTTCGAATTCACTTTTGGCGAGAATCGAACCTAAGACCTCTCGCTTACAAGTGAATATATAGTTAATTAGTTTAAAGTTCTTTTAGATAAGCTACTTAACCTCAGGCTGATGGTCATAGAAGTAGAACCCATCATGCACACGCTGCTATGAATAAAATGTGGAATCTGTTGAAGGTTAAAACTTAAAATTAATGTTTAGTTGGATTTTGATTAGAGGAAGACTTCAAACAAAAAATAGACTATCACGTTTTAAACCTAATGCTAATACAACTTGTCCCTTTTAAAACTTCACAAGGGAGGACATTCATCATATTTTTGTTAATTGCAGGTTCACTCTAGACGTGTGGCAGACGGTTCAAGGTATTTCGTATATGAATTTCAGTGGTTATATTGTTGATTGGCTGTCACAGCTGCCCTCCAATGATTCCATGGAGTTGCCAGAGTTTAGTAGTGCTTTACTCAGGAGTTGTTTGCAGATTCGGAATGAAAGAAACAACTCAGGAGTTGTTTGGTATCCTTCTTAAATGGATCCAATTTTTAGTTTTAAAAAATTGATGAATGTAACTAAATTACTCAGTACTCATTAGTTTCAAAAACAAAAAAATTAGATTCAAGAAAACAACCAAACAAGCTCTTAAGTTTTAGGGGTAGCGAACCTCATCCTTCGAATGTTCTTATGGTCACCGCTACAGTTGGAAAGGAGTATTTTGAGGATAACAAGAAAGTGACGAAGACTCAAGAACGGTGTGCTACTTCTATTATCAAATGGAAATCTCCTAGTGCTCATAGACTAAAAATCAACTTTGATCTGTACTGGATGGTCTTGCGCAACATGATTCGTTTTTCGTGACTCGAATGGCATCCCAATTGTTGAGAATAGGAGAAATATAGGAAACATCACGATTTCTGTGGCAGAGGTGTTAGCACTTAGGAACGCTCTTCATTTTGTTCAACTGAAGCGTCTTCAAGAGGTGGAAGTGGAGGGGGATTCCAAACGTGTCATTGATACAATTAAGAATAAGTGCGGGACTTGGTGAATAAACACCATTATTGAAGACATTCACAGGATTGCTTCGTCTTTCAACTACGTTCCTTGGAGGCATATTTATCAAGAGACCAACTATCTTGCAGATGTAATTACTGTTGGAGGATGGGTGATAGAGAAACGTAGGAGGAGAGGGGAGAGGTAACTCTAAAACTTTAAAAGACTACTTATTTCTGATTTTCTTTTTCCCACACAAAACTCATAACACTACAAGACTTTTATAGCCACTACAATACATCATCATTTATTTAGCTAATTATAAGCTTTCTTAATTATAGAACCATCTAGAGAAATCATGATTATCTCTAGAGATTCCAAACATCACAACTCTAGAACTTCTATCTTTTATGACTCTTTCCTTGTAACTTGCATTTGGTTTAATCTTCCAACATTGCCTCCCTTAAACCAAATTTGCTTTTGATTCCTAGTCTTGCAACATCTCGCTTGAACACTTGTCCACCAAGTGGTTTTGTAAACACGTCTGCCATTTGTTCATCTGTTTTGCAATACTTTAGCTGTATAACTCCCTCATTAACAAGCTCCCTTAGGAAATGAAAACGGATGCGGATGTGCTTTGTTCTCCCATGTAGAACAAGATCTTTTGAGACTGAAATTGTTGAACTATTGTCACAAAACAAAGTGGTTGGACCCTTTTGTTTATGCATCAGACTCTCCAAAATGCCAAGTAGCCAAATTGTGTGACATCCTGCAAGAGAGGCAGCTATATACTCTGCTTCCGTTGTAGAGAGGGCAACAATCGGTTGTTTCCTCGAACTCCATGAAATCACGCCACTTCCCAAACTGAAGACATAACCTGAAGTGCTTTTGCAATCATCAATACTTCCAGCTAAATCACTGTCCGTATAGCCAATAAGTTTTACTGGAACATTTTCTTCATAAAAATGCCATAATCGACGGTTCCTTTGATGTATCGCAGAATTCTTTTTGCAGCTTCCCAATGATTTGAATGTGGCTTTTCCATAAACCTGCTCACCAGACTTACTGCATACATGATGTCTGGTCTTGTGGCCGTTAAGTACATCAAATTACCTACCAAACTGCGAAACTTAGTGGAGTCGATAAGTCTCCCTTCACCATCTTTGCTTAGCTTTAGGCCTGTAATGCATGGTGTCACTACTGGGTTTGCATTCTCCATCCCAAATTTCTTCAAAACTTCTTTTGCATAACTCTCTTGAGAAATGAAAATGCCTTTCTTAGATTGAGAAACTTCAATACCAAGAAAGTGATGTAGCTTTCCCAAATCTGTCATCTCAAATTCTTTCATCATAGACAGCTTAAAACCATTCAATAACTCCAAATCATTTTCGGTAAAGATAAGATCATCCACATAAAGACTAACGACCATGAAACTTCCTTGTGAGGTGCTTTTGACATAGAAAGTATGTTCATACGGGCACTTCTGAAAACCATGCTTCTCGAAGTATGAATTAATACGGCTGTACCATGCGCATGGTGATTGCTTGAGCCCATATAACGCCTTCTTAAGCTTGTAAACTTTATTTTCCTCTCCTTTCCTTACATATCCAGGTGGCTGTTCCAAATAAACTTCTTCTTGAAGGACACCATTCAAGAACGCAGACTTTACATCCATTTGAAAAATTTCCCACCTGTTTTGTGCAGCAAGAGAGATGATCAATCGAATAGTGTCAAGTCTGGAAACAAGAGCAAAAACTTCAGTATAGTCTTCACCTTCCTTTTGCTTATAACCCTTTGCAATGAGTCTCGCCTTGTACTTGTTAATGGACCCATTTGCATTTTTCTTTGTCTTATATACCCATTTAACACCAATAGGATTCTTGTGTGCTGGCAGATTTGTAAGCTCCCAAGTCTCATTCTTCTCAATAGCCTTTATTTCTTCATCCATGGCTTGCTTCAATTTTTCCTCTTCACATGCTTCATTAAATGAAATTGGATCCTCTCCAGCAAAGAAGGCGAAGAATATAGTATTATCCTCCAAATCTACTTGCTCTGAGGAGTCATAAAGATCTTGTATACTTCTGAACTTTCTTGGAGGCGAGTCGTCATCACTTGATGTAGCCCTTGGAGATTGAGGAGCAATTTCTGATTGATAAGTATCATCTTCTTCTTGCATAATAGGCAATTTTGCTGGACCATTTTCTTCTTCAAAGAAAGCCTTTTCATCAAAATGGACATCACGGCTGATTAAGAACTTTTTGGTCTTCGGATTGTACAGCTTGTAGGCCTTGCTTCTTTCACTATATCCAATGAAAATGCACTTTTCTGCCTTGTGATCGAGCTTGTTTCTCAACTCCTTTGGAACATGGGAATATGCAACACAGCCGAAAATCTTCAAATGTTGCACTCTCGGCTTCACTCCGTACCAAGTTTCATAAGGTGTGCAATCCTTCAAGCTCTTTGTTGGTGATCTGTTGATTAAGTATGCAGCACAAGAAACAGCTTCTGCCCAGAATTCTTGTTGCAATCTTTTCTTCTTGAGCATGCATCTCACCATCTCCATGATTGTTCGGTTCTTTCTTTCACTCACGCCATTTTGTTGCGGTGTATATCGGGCAGTCAACTGGTGCTTTATTCCATGATCTCTGCAATATTTTTGAAATTCATTGGAGAGATACTCTCCACCACGATCTGTCCTCAAACTTTTGATTGGAAGACTTACAAACTTTTCAACTTCGGCCTTGAATTCTTTAAAGGCTTGAAATGCTTCAGATTTTTCTTTGAGAAAGTAGACCCAAACTTTTCTTGAGAAATCATCAATAAATGTAATGAAATATAGATTACCTCCAAAAGATGCTACTGGCATTGGACCACACAAGTCAGAATGAATAAGCTCCAACGGCTTCTTTGCTCTCCAAGAGGACTCTGAAGGAAATGAACTTCTATGTTGCTTACCATATTGACAATCTTCACAAACGCCATCTATTGGATCAATTTGAGGCAACCCATGTACCATTCTTTTGTTTGACAGCAACTTCAAACTTCCATAATTTAAATGGCCATATCTGTCGTGCCATAACTTAGAGACTTCTTTTTCAGTACTCACAAAGCAAGATAATGTTGTTGTCTGGAGCTTCAAAGGAAACAAGTTATTTGCAGCAAGTCCAACCTTGGCAACAAATTTATCCTCCTTTTTAAGAACACAAAAATCACCACGGAGGCGAATATCATAACCCTTCCTCAACAAATGACCCATACTCAATAAATTATTCTTCAAACCAGGAACATAAAATACTTCAGAAACCTTCTCAATTGTTCCAGATTTTGATTTGAAAGACACCTCACCAATTCCCTCAATTTTATAGGCTCTATCATCACCAATTCTTACTTGACCACGATCGAACTTATAGAGGGCAGAAAAAAGGTTTTTGTTACCTGTCATGTGCTTGCTAGCTCCACTATCCAAATACCACACATCATTCATTTGATCTCCATGACATGCAAGCAATAAAGTTTCTTTATAATCATCATCTCCAGAATTGGTTTGATGCATATAACCTGCTCCATATTGTTTTTCATCATCAACCTTTTTGAATCGACATTCTCTGATCTTGTGCCCAGGTTTGTTGCAATAGTAGCATTCCAGAGTGCCACGTCCTCTTCCTCTTTGAAAAACACGTCCTCTTCCTTGGTATGAATTGAAATTTCTTTCTCCTTCATTGTTGGAATTGCTTGATGAGCCTCGTTCATTTCCATAAGAATTAGTGCCTCTGCCATTCCAATTTCTTCCTCTACCTCGTCCGCCTCTTCCACCTCTTCCACGTCCGAAGCTTTGATTAGGGCTTGAAGCTTGATTGCCATTGCCTCCCGTAGTTATAACTTGAGACTTGAGCGCTTGATCAGGTTGAGTAGCAGGAGGATTCCTCAAATTAATTTTGATCTCATGTGCCTCCAATTTTCCTTGCACCTCTTCCACAGTAAAAGTTGAAATATCATTTGACTCTTCAATGGTAGCCACAACATAATCGAATTTCGTCGGTAAGCTATGGAGAATTTTCTCAACAATTCTTGCATCTTCGAGAATCTCCCCATTTGAAGCCATTTGATTAACGATAGAGGTAACTCTGATAAAGTAGTCTTTGATTACTTCATCTTCTTTCATCTCCAACTTTTCAAACTCTTTCCTTAAAGATTGCAGACGAACCTTCTTTACCTTCTCCTTACCTCTGTAGGCATTTTCGATCATATCCCATGCTTGCTTTGCATTTTCGGCTTTCGCAATTCTTTCATATACTTGCATCTCAATGGTTTGATAGATGTGGAAAAGTGCCTTGCTGTCCTTCTTTCGGTTCTCTCTCAAAGTATTCATCTACGCTTGAGTTAACGCAGCTTCGTTATCTATCTCTTCATAGCCCGCTTCAACAATATTCCATAGCTCCAAAGCCTTCAACAACACCTTCATATTGTTGCTCCAGTAGTCGTAATTATCACCACCAAATCGAGGAATTAGCGAGGCCATGTTGTGACCATTTGCATTTGCATTCGCCATATTGACAAAACTTCAACCAAGCTCTTGATACCAATTTGTTGGAGGATGGGTGATAGAGAAACGTAGGAGGAGAGGGGAGAGGTAACTCTAAAACTTTAAAAGACTACTTATTTCTGATTTTCTTTTTCCCACACAAAACTCATAACACTACAAGACTTTTATAGCCACTACAATACATCATCATTTATTTAGCTAATTATAAGCTTTCTTAATAGAACCATCTTGAGAAATCATGATTATCTCTAGAGATTCCAAACATTACAACTCTAGAACTTCTATCTTTTATGACTCTTTCCTTGTAACTTGCATTTGGTTTAATCTTCCAACAATTACTAGTGTAGGACATGATGTAAAAACCAATATTTGGGATAGATCGCTTGCACATGTGGCCTATATCCTACTTTTATGTTTGATTGTATGAATGGGGATTGTACTCGTGGTTTCTCGATTAATCCATTTCTTTCCCATAAAAAAATGTTAGCTCGAAGTCTTCTAACTGTTATCATTGTGAAACTCCAATTTAAAGAATAATGAATCAAGACTTGAGGGATTTGGAAATTGGATGTTATAATGTATCATTTTCTAGGTTGCTTACATATGTTATAGTTTTAAAATCTCTCACTTTCCCAACACCTTGGTAGCCAAAAGAACTCGTTCATATCACCCTCCTCTTACAACAAACGGTGCCATACACCTGAACAAAACGCAAGAAGCTTGTCTCAACTAAATGGTGGAGGCAGAGGCACCCATGGTGACCTCCACCTAAACCGGAATGAGAAAGTCTTGCAACAAATGAAGAGGCACATACATGAGGTTTTCTTCTCCTCACTCTAATGGTGCAGCTCTCCGTCTTCCCAAAGACCAAAGATGGTCTTTGCAGCCTAATGGAAGCCCACACACATGAGGTTTTCTTCTCCTCTCATATCTCTCTCTTTTCTCAAATGGTACTCTCGGGCAAACTTCAATAGCGCACACACTTCAATAAAATCTCTAAATTGAATGATTTATTTGTAAATATGATCTTTAGATGATGATAAATAGAATGAACGGTTCCAATTATGATGTTCGGACGGTAAAAATTCGTTAATCGTAAGTAAGAAACAAGTAGGTTCGGTCATGGAAGAACACAAGCATTATCCTTGCTCTAAATGGGTCATTTTCTTGACTAACAAAAGGGTCTTCTTCCCAACTGCAAAATCTGTCCTAAAAGTCACCAAATAAGTGCTTTTCAAATTAAGCCAATTCCAACAGTTGGTTCATCAAAGTTTCCTTCCCAATTGGCTTGACTAGGAAGGGTCGATGACGGTGAGTTGCAGGCTTGCAGCCCTCCGGAGGGAGGAGACATTTGACTTATATTACAACTTGTACTTATTTTAGTTATTAATTACCAGTTGGTACCTTAGACGCAATTAAAAAAAAAATTCTGAGTTGTATTTTCTACGTACATTTGCTGCTCTCATAGATTCCCGATATATATACTACTCGGCTAGATTTCCACATAAAAAAGATGGGCAACAATAATGCTAAACATACAAAACCAACAAGCCATCCTCTCCCTCCGACGTCCATGGCCACCAACCAAACAGCTGATCATCCAGCAGCTGCATGGTCAGAGCTTCTAGGCTCAAACAACTGGGATGGCCTCTTGGACCCTCTAGACCTCAATCTCCGAACCCTCATCCTCCGCTGCGGCAACTTCTGCCAGGCCACCTACGACGCCTTCAACAACGACCAAAACTCCAAGTACTGCGGCTCCAGCCGCTACGGCAAGCACGCCTTCTTCGAAAAAGTCATGCTCCAAGACGCCGCCAATTACCAAGTCTCTTGCTTCCTCTACGCCACCGCCCAAGTCAGCGTCCCCGAAGCCTTGCTTCTCCACTCCCAGTCCCGCGAGTCGTGGGACAAAGAGTCTAACTGGATCGGCTACATCGCCGTCACCACCGACGAAGTCAGCAAAGCCATCGGTCGACGGGAAATCTACGTCGCATGGCGCGGCACGATTAGAAACTACGAGTGGATTAATGGGATGGGAGCTGAGCTGGAGTCCGCTGCGTCTCTGTTAGGTTCTTCTCATGCCAGTTTAGCAAATGATCATCAAAATAACGACGAGGAGGACGATGATGACGAAAAATTGCCGAAAGCCATGAGGGGTTGGCTTACAATGTACATTTCCAATGACCCGAAATCCCCGTTTACGAAAACAAGCGCCAGGGTCCAACTTGTGACAAAAATCAACGAGCTGAGAAACAAGTACAAGGACGACAAGCTGACCATAACGATGACAGGGCACAGTCTCGGTGCGAGTTTATCGGTTTTGAGCGCTTTCGATTTGGCCGAAAATGGGGTTTCCGATATCCCAATTGCGGTTTTTGTATTTGGTTGTCCACATATCGGAAACAATGCACTGAAAAGATGGATCGCGAGGCACCCGAATCTGAAGATACTGCATATCAGGAACACCATCGATATTATTCCGCACTATCCGGCCCATGTAATGGGGTACCGGAAGGTCGGGACCGAGCTCTTGATTGATACGAGGAAGTCGCCGTTCTTGAAGGATTCGAAGAATCCCTTCGATTGGCATAACTTGGAGGGGATGGTGCATGTGGTGGCGGGGTGGAATGGGGAGGACGGGGAGTTTGAACTGAGGGTGAAGAGGAGCGTGGCGTTGGTGAACAAGTCTAGTGATTTTCTCAAGGAGGAGTGTCATGTGCCGGCGGTGTGGTGGGTGGAGAAGAACAGAGGGATGGTGCTTGATCAGAGAGGCGGAGAGTGGGTGTTGGCTCCGCCGTCTGATGAGGACCTACCAGTCCCTGAGTTTTGACTGGTAGTGGTGGTGGTGGTTCTTGGTGGGGCAAAGAAGTGGTGACTTCCGCCTTCATTGGGTCAAGTCAACGACTCCTTGTATATTTATAATGTTGTTTATCTTGTTTCAGTTGTTTGTGTAGTACGCTTCTTTTGTTTAATGTTTGTCATTTTCATGGGTGTTTCCTCTATAAGGATATAGTACTGCATGTTTCTGGTGGTGGTCAGTCTTTGTATACAAATAAGTAATAATTAAGTGGTCATATATAGCAATTTGTTTTTTGAGGATATATTCATTTGAAAATTATTTCTACAAAAAATTATTCAAATCGGAGATCATTTAGTCATTCAAATGTATCAAATAATGACGGTTCATCTTGAATATGTTATTTGGTACTCACACCATTGATTTGTTTCATACACTTGGATGATTTAACGACCTCTGATTCGAATGATTCGAATGATTTTTTGTAAGGATGATCTCCAAATGAAGATTATGAAGTTGAACTGTTATGACTGAAATTTATATAGTGAATATACGTTATTAAAAAGAAGTAGGATATGTGCATTCTCCCATGTGAAAACGCAAGTATTATCTTTTGTTTACTACTGAACTTTCATTGCTTACTGTATTTCTTACCATATGTACTATGTAGGACTCATGTGACCGGAAGAGTGTCAACACTGTCAAGTGTGGGTTTTGGTGAGGGGAGGTCTGCTTGGTTGGGGAGGTTTGTGGATTACTCTTTTTTTCAGGAACAAGAAGAGCGGCTTTCTCCAATGTACATCAAAAATACACATTTAAGTCACACATCATATCAAGCCGTTAGATTATTTGATTTAACCGAATTTAATGGCTCTTGTTTTGTAGTGAAACATAAATATGCACTATTGGTGCGCATGGGTAAAAACAGAGGAGGTTTGCAATGGAGAATTGATGGCTCTCGATGAGCTAGGCTAGAGATACAGCTCAACACAACTCAACCGTCCGGGGCTGAATCAGAACATCACCGACGAAGATATTGCATTCTACTGTTTGAGAATTTCAAAAACTAAAATAACAAGGCAGGACTTCCAATTCCCCCACAAGCATTGAGATGCAAACATTTGGACTGCAAGTTGCCCGAGTACCAAAAGTGATAAGGCGAATGTGGGAAAGCATCACTCAAGGCTATGGTAATGGTATGAACCTGTAGATACTTAAGCTGAAATTGTCTGCAAACTCGTCATTTGGGAAAATATTCTTAGAAAACACAAAGGTACCTCCTACACCAAACACACGACCTTTTAAAGATAACTACATAATGAGGTGCAGCGCATTAGTTCAAACTTTAACTACAGATTGCAGAGCAACAGATCAGTTCAACCTTAAATTCATAACGCATGCTCAGCTTCCTTTTCTTTCCAGGCTTCCTTACTTCTTTCCACGCAGCTTCGCTCCAAGAGCTCTCTCCAGCTTGGTAATCACCTGCTGATTTGGAATTGCCTTCCCAGATTCATACTCTTGGATCACTTGAGGCTTCTCATTGATGATCTGCAAATAACCCCGAGATCATCATCAGTAATTGTATACATGTGTGTGTGGTGTGTGTGTGTGTGAGAGAGAGAGAGAGAGAGAGAGAGAGAGAGAGAGAGAGAGAGAGAGAAGGAGAGACACAGATAGATAGATACTTGAGCAAGTTGAGCCTGGGTAAGCTTCTTATCAGTTCGAGCTTGCATGATAGCTTTCTTCAGCTCACTTGGCACACGTTCATCTATTTCAAAAGCAGATGACATTAAAGCACGAAACCAAATAGTAGACAGGAGCAACATCCAGGCAAACAACAAATAAATAACTTTGCAGGATTGCTTCAACATATTTCAGCTGGAAAAGAACTGGAACATAGATTCAAAGAATATATATTAAACCAGATTGAGGAGCCCAAGTGCTGGCTGGAATTGTGGAGGGGAGAGTATGCAAGGACAAGCACACATGTACGTTAACATAACTATAATTATACATCTATAATTATAACAGAGATGTGTAAAGGACTACAAACTTTTCTATTGCCACCAAAACAACTCATAGCATGTCTAAACCACACATGTTATGGTGAGCGAGGGCAAGAGTAAACTTCAGAGAAAGCAAACATACAACGAAGAGAATCTTTGAATACCACTAGTGCATATAAGAAAAACAAAAAATAAACATATGAACTAAATGTTGGCTACTAGAAAGGACAATCAATGCCGAAAAATATCATAGCAACATATAAAACAATAAGCAAAGGATCTGTGAATCAAAGGACTTTAATGTTTTGCCTCTACGTTTGTCTATAGC
This sequence comes from Gillenia trifoliata, assembly GCA_018257905.1. Taxonomy (NCBI): domain Eukaryota; kingdom Viridiplantae; phylum Streptophyta; class Magnoliopsida; order Rosales; family Rosaceae; genus Gillenia; species Gillenia trifoliata. Next base: position 23,165,494 of record CM031082.1, read on the forward strand.
CCGTTAGCTCCAATGAACCACTGAAAAGCATCCTGGCACCATGCCATGCCATGAACTCTCGTCCTCCCATCCCCATTCCTCGACGCAACGCTCATGTCAAGATAGCAATATTATTGGGGGAGAAAGAGGAGAGAACAAAGAGGGACCCTGGTGGGTTCAACTCCAAAGTTCGATTTCACATTGAAATAAAGAGGATTCAGGGAGGAGTACATAAACACATTATATGCATGAAGAAATGAACCATGCAACCAACTTGTCAAAAGAAACAAATATGCCAAATGGCGCAGCCTAGTGCTCCCGCAATTGCAGGATGAGTACAAACGGTATACAGCCACAAACCCACTTGTAAAGAGGTTGTTTCCCATTTCAAACCGTGACCTCAATTCGCAATGGAACAAACCATACAATTGCGCCAAGGTTCACCCTCTCAGAAGCAAACAACTGACTAACGTGTAAAAAGATCTATTTACTTCCTTAAACCAACCCAAACAGCTTCAAAACAGTTGCAAACTAAGAAAGTATGTCACAATTATAACGATGTCAAGAAGAGATTATTTAGCACATTCAAGAAAGATATGTCGATTCTAATATGAAAAACAAGAATTTCGTATATACATAGTACAAGAAAGAGAGAAACTAACGAGCAAGGTTCTCTGTTTCCTCATCAAGCTTCCTCGTGTTCAAAGTAGTGCTGCTGGAGGCAGCTTTATTTGTCCCAGCAGTTGCTGCAAAGATTAACAAAGTAACTATTAGAATTGCAACTTCGAAAATTATATTATGCAGCATGCAACCCACACAACAAAGTAATTTTTATACCCGATCCTACGGCACACCAAGCTGGAAAGAAACTAAAAGTCTAAAACTATACACATTGACAACATAAATGCCATTACGAAAACCAATGCACATGGTGCGAATTATTCGCACAAAAAAATGAGAAAAAACCCAGTAGCTACACGGTAATATAAATCAAACAAAACAATCGAGCCGGAACAGTGATTCGGCAGCTACCCAAATGGCAAAAATTTGCTACCATGTTTTCTATGCAATTACAACAGGAATTATACCCGTAACAATCGTATATACAATGGATAAGATACATAAACAAATTACAACAACACATTCAACTTTCAATTTTTAAATTTTGTTTTGCCCTAATTTGAAACCCCTATCAGATTTTGAAATCATTTCCAGGCTTCATTTTTTTTTTTTTTTGGCTTAATCAATAACAAAAACAAAAAATCAAGACCAAAGAATAAACGAGGACAGGGAAGGGGGAGTGAGGAAAAGCGGAAGGTCGCACAGAAATGTAACAGGTAAAAACCTTTCTTGAGGGTTTCGATCTCAGCTCCGGCGCGGCGAGCGGCGTTGACGGCTTTCTCATCCTTCTTGGCGGCGGCATTGGGTGCCTTCTTCCTGATGACGACGGGCTCCCAGTCCTGAGTGATGGGTCCTCCTGACATGGTGATCGGCTGAGGGAGGGGTGTTTGGGGGTGATGGAGATTTCTGGGTTTTCTAGGGATGCTGTTGGTTTGGTTGCTATTGAGCGTCTAAATTGGCAAAGGCTGCACGCCTGGCTTGTATTTATTACTCTGGGCTTCTTTTGCCCTTTGGGTCAAAATTGTCAATGTCGGTTTTTAACACTTTGTAATCGAATCCAAAATATTCATCAATATCTCTTTTCTTTGTCTGCACGTAAAAATTCCACTACAGATAAGGGTTCACAAAAACAAAAAATCTTTTTTTTTTTGGAGAAACAAAACTCAAAGATTTCTAATTTAAGAGTGGCAGGAATTCATCTATTAAAAAAATATTAAATGTAACGAGATAGGTCTAAGATGATAAAAAAGTGAGAATTAATATTAAAGAGCCCAACCAAAAAAAACTTAAAGGACATTCATATTTTAGGAAAAATCTTGGGTGGTACGTACCATTGAATGGTACGGCCGTTGAATGGTTTCAGATTGATTTGCGATGAATTTCAAATGAATCTTAAATCATTCAACAATATGGTACATACCATTGTATGGTACGTACCATTGAAGTTTGACCCCATATTTTAGTGAAACTATGATTCAGTTTGTTAGACTTTAAAGTCTAGAGTGGGCAGATAGTCCAACAACAAAGGAAATGGTAGGACAAATAGAAAGAGATGGAACAGTGCCATTTTTAAAAATAGGTCATCTTCTTCCTTTTTTCCACGAGGTTCATCCCTTTGCAAATTTTCGATCGTTGCGACCTAGTTCGTCCCACATTAAGATTTTAGGCGGCTTTAGTATGTCGCAGACGCTTCCACTACAGAATCTGTTACAACCCGTCCCAAAATTTTGTGTGAAATTACCAAAATACCCCTAGTGGAAAATGGTGACTTTTGTTGACTTTTCGAGACGACATGTGAAAATTATTTTCTTTACATATTCATGATTTACTCGTCGATACGAACGCGTGGACGCAAGTGGAACTCAATTCGGAGTTAAAACGAACGTTTTACGAAGCTTTAAAGTGTAGGGGCATTTTAGTAATTTTCACTCCGTAAGTTGGAATTAGGGTTTTTGGCTAGCTGCTATGCAGTCAACCCTTCCCCATTCATTTTGCACGTTGAACAGCCTCCCTCTCTTTCTCTCCCACTTCTCTCTCTCGGCCAACCTCACAAAAACTATCGAAACCCTAACTTTTGGACGAATCACAAAACCGTCAAACCGTCGCTCAAGAACAATACCAATACGATCGTCTCGTCATTCTGGACGAGGCTGTGATTTCAGAATATCCAAACTCGAACCCAATCGTCCAAACCGACACCAGAACGAAAACGACAAACTGCCATTCAAGTTTCTGTACAATCCCGACCAAGGTAAGCCTCGAGACCATTACCATTGGTTTTATTGGATTGAGTAGGTTCAAATCGATATAAAGAACGTCGAATTTGGTGCAGTTTTGAAGGAGAACGGAATTAGGGTTTCCCGAAGCTTTCCGGCCAATTTCAGGCCATCTCCGGCCATCTCCGGCCATTTTTCCGGCCCCAAATTGGTATGAAAATATTTTACTCGTCAATACCTTCAATTTGATATATGGCACGTTGAATTTGGCCAAAGAACGAAGAAGTTATCAATTTTTGAAGTTTTAGAATTAATTCGGAAAATTTCCTAGAATTTCGGCGAACCAGACGGCGGCTCCGGCGACCGGCGAGGGGAAGAAGACAGAGGAATATTCCTTCAACGGTAACGGAATATTCCTGACGGCATCAGAATATTTCGTCAGAAAGGTATATTCCGTTAACTTTAACGGCGCTGACGTTAGCAGGCGCGTGGCTGACGTCAGCATGCGCGTGGGGGTGACGTCAGCAGGCGCGTGTGGCGACACGTGCCGGCCCGTGGCGATACGTGCCAGCGCGTTGCCGGCGCGTGGTGGCTCGTCCGACCGTTTCCCGGCGCGTGGCGGCGCGTCCGACCGTTTCCAAGCGCGTGCGGCGGTGCACGGCGGCGCCGGCGGCGGTAGGGTTTTCGGGCCCCGGAAATCATTTTTCGAGCCCGTTTTCGCCAAAATAGTATTATTTTTGGAATATTTTTCTATAGGGCATATATTAATTTATATTAGGGAGGTTCTAATTTTTCCCCTAATATTAAATAGGTAATTCTTCGGCGCCACACTTCGAGGAGGGCAACACCGAGGGAGATTTCACTCCCGATCACCTGTGAGTGGACTTTTGTTTTGAATAAATGATTTATATGCTTAAGATTAATTATTGAAATGGTTTCTTACATGATTTTAAATGTTTTGGGACATGTTTATATATATGTGTGTGTGTGTGTGTTGGTATTCAATTATGCAACCATATAGTTTTTATTTATGGTTATATATTACAAAATGGTTTGAGATATGATTATATACATGGATATATTTTATGAAATGATTTTGAGGGTTGAATATATTTATATGGAAATAGTGGTATTTAATTATTGGTTTCTACGCATGAAAATGTTTGATTACACAAGGATTAAATATTTGGGAAATTATGAAATATATGATATTCTTCACTTTTACACATGATGTATATACGTATGTTTTCAAATACACTTGGTATGCTTTCACTACGTTGTAGTACCGTCTCACGGCCGTAGAACAAGTCTCACATGTTTGGGTCACACGCACTGTACTCCAGGGGTATTGTCCGATAAATACCTTAGTGCAAGCTTGTCTTACGTTTATGTTTATTTTTGGGGAAAAGGCCCCATTACGTAAGGACTCGGGTGTGACGCGCTAATGCGCAAGTGCTTACATGTGTGTGGTACTAGGAGTACAAATTGATTGATAACGTAAAGTGCTTGTACGGGGATTGAGAGGTTGTTCCTCAACACGTACATGGGTGATTGCTCATATACCCTGTGTTGGATTTCTTATCTATACTATTGATATATATATGGCGAAAAGATTTATGGGAATATGAATTGTTATTTATGGAATTATGTTGATATATATATATTTCCAGTTATACTTATAAAGTATGGGTTGACATCTGTTATGGTATTATTTACGGATTTCGCGTTGAGATTTACTTTCAGCTATATACTTATATTATAGTATGATTTTGATACATACTACGGTAGTATGATTTTGCAAATATACTGGATTTCAAACAGGGGGTTACTATGTTGAAAAGAGAAAGGTATTTCGAAAACTTTTATTTTTCGTCCACTCACACCTTTGTTTTTGCGCCCCCTTTAGGACCTAGTGATAGAGCATCTGGTGCAGTCGAGGCATACGAGGGGCAGCTCTGATTCTATTTCCCGACCATGTAGGGATTTACTATTTCTTATTCAGTTTCTTTAATAATATCCATCCCTGTTATGGATAGAAATTCTAGGAACTTGATTCATTATTTTGTTTCCGCTGTTTCAAATTAGTACGCTCTGAACCTTGTGCATGTTGACATTAATTTCCGCAACTTTATGGTAATTTAATTTACTTAAACTAAGTGTTGTCATGCATTTAATGGCTTTGTCACTTACGAGTGTCGGCCAGCATGCCCAAACTCGGTATCCACGTGGGTATCGAGGGTGGGGTATGTCAGAATCGGTCCTGAACTTCACCGTTGGCTAACCAAAATCACTTCTCGCCGATTTAGAAGTTGATCTGGAGCAAGTGTTCAGATCTATTATGACATAGCCACAAGGCGCTTAACGGATCCTTTAAATCTTATAAAACCCTTTTATGGGCTTTAATTGACACAAAAACCATTTTTTTTAGGAGGAATCTATAAGATCAAGTTTGACCAAGCCATATCTTGACGATGTACCATGCAAGTCCTTAAAGAATCAAAGAAGAAGGCATTCACCCCAGTCGTAGCAGCTGAGGTGCAGAGGGATAACCCAACCTCCACTAAATAGCAATATGAGAAAGTACTAGGTGTGACCTCCCATCACTACCTGAACTCCAATCATGCCTATCCAAATAAGTTCGAAGTCTCAAGCAGATCGACGAACAAGACCTCACCAGCTAAGGATTATTAACTTGTTGTGTTGTATTCTTGTTTTCGCAAAATTCAATGAAGATTCAAGATATTATATAGAAACTTTGCTCAGCTGCACGAACAACAACGAATTCCAAGCTTTCTAGTGCGAAAGGGTAAACCAATTCTCTAACACCCATATGGGTCAAGCTCTTTAGTGCGAGAAGGTAAACCAATTCTCCGACACTCATCTGAGTAAAAATCTCCAATGTGAGGGGGTAAATTAATTCTCCAACATCCATTGGCTAAAGCTCTCCTCCGGGAGAGGGTAAACTGTTCAGATGTTTAGACGTGGATGAGTTTGGCTGCCTCGGTGTAACTGGATGCACGACAACTCTCTACGACGTAACCCAGAATTAGCCACCATAGTCTTTTTCTGAGGTCCCTAGATTAAACTTTGCTAACTGAAGGATTTTGGCCCCTAGCCTAATCCGCGGGAACTCGAGTTTCTTTACTGGAAAAAGCCTAAGTGCATCACATTCATTGAATTATTGCCCGCAACTTTCCATACAACTGCATACATTTGTTGTGACTAGTTAGCTATTTTTTATCCCACAAAACCCTATCATGTTATGAGCTACGGGTTACGCAACTCAAGGAATCAATGACTTAATCTTATAAGTGCAGTAAGGCTTTCGGGCCAACTGTCCATGAATCTCCGCCGCTTTTTGCAAAGCATGTTTTTCATGACACGGAAAACTGTGAACAACATCATAAGTGCAGTACAACTTCTGAGTGACGTACATGAGACTTCGTCGTGCCACACGCTGTGGCCTTGTAGAGTACAAGATCTCATAAGCTCGAGGTATACTACCCATAAAACTTGGCCAAAGTCGCACAAACAGGTTCTCATGATAGCAAGGCGAACTTCAGTCAAGTAATGGAGTCAACAACTAGCATAGCAGCGCCACCAGCACGCGGTCAGGAGGTAGTAGCGAACGATGAACTCTGTATCTCAGGGCCATAATGGCAAAATGTGCAGCCTAGACATGTCTACTAAGAGCGCCTGCTTTGATTAAAGCTGCGCAAATAGTTTGCACCTCTATGGCTAAAATTTTGCAACACACTTCAAGCATGCAAAGTTTCGAGAGCATTCAAGGCAATTGAATAATAAAAATGGAGTAAAGCGAAGAAAGCAATTTATTAAATTCCAAGCGAGAATCCACCAAAATCCAACATATGCTAAATAAATGAAGAGAAACCAAAGTCTAGACAAAGGGAAAATAAATTTTTTAAGTCTTAAAAGCGGACTACTCATTAGCACCTTGGATGATCTCTGGCTTTTTAGCAGCAGCACTGCCTTCAACATCTCGTACTTTCATCATCCCATCTTCAACATCTCCAGTCTTGGCAGCTACATTCTCAATTACGCCATTTACAACAGTTGTGAAATCAAATTCGAGCAGATTCTTTAGGGAGATACAGAAAGTCTTGAAATCTTCTTTAGAGAACTCATAATTAGGCAACCATCCTTGAAGACGATCCATATAGCCCAACTTGTAGAAGTCAGCGAGCTTGAGCAATGGCACTTTCATGACTCGCATTTTCTTTCTTCAGCTGCTCATTCACCACAAAAAAATCTTCATTGGCACTCTGCAGGTCGTCAAAGTTTTTCATCAAGTACTCGTTGACAAGCAATACACCTTTTAGCTTCTTATCCTCGAATTCGAGTTTCATGATTATCTTCTGAAGGCGAAGAATCTCGTTGGCAGAAGTTATAATCTCTTGATCCTTGGAAAAAAAAGCAGAATAAAACTCAGAGTTAACCGTTTCAAGATCTTGGATTATTTATTTAGAAGACTTATGCTACAAGACAAGACTCAGAATTTAATATAGTCAAGGATTTGTTTTTAGCAGTTCTACTCAACTTGTGATTTCTACATCTCCTGCACTTCTTACAAGCAGCACAGCAGATGTGGGGACATTTATGGAGCCAAAAATAATTATAACTATTATTGAGTTAACACATGGATTTTCATTCACTATTGACAAGAATGCTCTCATTAAATGGCAAGACCCATATTCATTAAAATCCTAGCCCAAGGAGCATTAAAGGCTAGTGGGCTCGTTCAATGTGATCTAAGAACAGAAGGCCCGCATTTATTACCCAGTAGTTCAACCGAGCTAGAAGCCTTGAGTCGTTGACTACAACTACTCCAAGCTCAACTACACATGGCAAGGAGGCCAGACAAAGGAATTAAAGGTATAATTAATTACAAATTCCAACCTTTAATTTTTCCTAATTGAAGATAGATTCCTTTAATCAAGGAGACACAATTGTAATCAATCAAGGATTCTCCACGATAATTCTTAGGATATTACTAATTAACTTTAATAATATCTTCAAGGATTAATCCTCAGTATATTTAAGATATTCTAGCATCTTAAAGATACTACATTGTATTGCTATTTCGCAAGTACAATCCCATCCATCGGATGACACAACTTGACCAGTAGAACACCGACACGTGGCGTGGGCTTCCCACCCATGTGGCCAGCCATGCTCCTTATAAATACGCCTTTTACAGTCAATTCTCAAGTAAGTTGATTCTATGCAATTCAACCCTAAAACACCCTCAGAGTTTATTGACTTAGGCATTAGAGGTTCGTTGGCCAAACCTTCCCCCTCTGGGCTTGTGGTTTGGTCTTTAACTAAAGGTGTCTCTTTGTTTTGTAGGTACAATTTTGTTAATTCAAAGGCGACAAAATTTTCTACCGCAGTAAGAACTCACATGAAACCTCTCATTCCTAAGAAACACCATGACTGAATCTTCTTCTTTGAACAGCTTCATGAAGATTTTGCTTATCGATTCAGGCCTATAAACTTTTAATCCAAATAAGCAACTTTCTAGTCTTTCATTTTGTGTGATGATGAGTTATCATATTTTTAACGCTGGTACTTTGTAATATTTTCTAAGAGAAATGCAAGCAACATTCTCACTTACGTTCTCATTTCAACATTCTCACTTCTCCTCATGCCACGTGGACTCCACTAGCACTCAAAAGTAAAATTTTAACTATATTAAAATCTGACTATTTTTATTCCTTTGATAAAATGATTAAAATTTTAGTTTGTCAACCAAAAAGTAAGGTAAGTGAGAAGGTTGTTAGCATTTCCCTTTTCTTAATGCCTTTTATACAGCTAATTTTGGGCGCCCAATCTATGTTTTAATGGGATGAATGTCAAATGGTTTTAATTTGCAAATTTTTGGCTATGTGTATATCAGTTATTTTTTTGTTAGAGTTCGAATTTGCTCAGTACCCTTACTGGGTTGTGACATCCCACATCGACCAACGGAGAGGGGGTGATGTGTCTTGTATGTACATGCCTACCTCCATTTAGCACGAGGCCTTTTGGGAGAGCAATCCCAAGATGGGTGGCCCACTGGGAAGTTGCTCGTGAGTTCCCAGAAACAAAATCGTGAGGGCGTGGCCCAAAATGGACAATATTGTGTTACGACGAAGTCGGTCCAAGATGTGACAGGGTGGTGAGCGTTAACACCCTTTTTAAAGCGCGCCATGTGTTGGTCTTTTAACCATGGTTAAAAATTTGACCAAAAAAAAAAAAGAAAACCATGGTTAAAAATTTCAAATTAAAATATAAGAATTGGAGATAACTAATTTGAATTGATTTCATTCTATTTATACTCATTCTTTTCTACCCATTTATGCTCATTAATGATATTACGCCACACTAGGATTGATTACACGATTGACAAAAATTAAAAATAAAATGTAATTTTCTTGAAAAATATATTCTTTTCTAAATTTCATAGTGCAGAATGTACATATTATCGTCAAGCTTCATACTTCTTTGGGTAATTTCATCTTCTTGTTTTTAACAGGAAGCAAGATAAGAATACAAGAGTTGAAGCCATTCTACAACTCATTAACTATTATAAGAATACAAGAGCCCAAGTCATCCTCCAAGTCATCAACAATTAGTGTTAACATTTTGGAAGAAGAGTGAATCAGAATTAGGGGTGTTTTTCGGAAGGATTGGATCGGAAACAACTTTTCCAATTTTCGTTCAAAAATTTCGGAATCGGATCGGATCACAATTTTCAAACTCGAAATTTTTGGCATATTTGAAAATTTCGGAATCAAAGTAATCTTGAATGTTTCGAAACATAATTTGGAAAATCATATATTTTATAAGTTTTTGAATATTCTCTAATTTTTCCATACATCAATGTATTGTTCTTTCTTAATATTTGTTATATGCATGCACAAACAAGGAGCAAGTAACAGAAATTAGTTGTAAAACAAACTCCCTTCTAGATCTTTATCCTAGGATTGATATATTCACTTGTTCTCAAAACTAGGAGAGAGTTTAGTATACATACCCTTGGAGCATTCTATGAATTCGATTGAGCATTTCCACCAAACTCTCTCACTTTGGTCCATCTTGTGTAGCATACATACTCTTGGAGATTTCAATAAACATCTTTAGTAATTGGGTTTAGGATTTATGCACTCTTTTGACCAAAACAAATCACCATTTATAAACAGAATTGTTAAGCACTCATCTTCTGTATAATGTACAATTTTCCATTGGATTGGGGTTCGAGTATGAGTGACAAAGAAAACGTTACCATTAAATTAGTGTATGTATATTATTTGATAAACAACCTATAGACTATAGAGTTTCATCACAAATAAATTTACATTTACAAAAATTACATGTCGTTCTCTCTCTTTATGTTAATAAGTTGATGGGTAAATTTTGTGCTCACAAAACCAGTCGGCCATGGAGGAACCACCACCATGGAACCATCGACTGTCCTACGAGTGATTTCATTTCTCTTCTCTCTCTCTCCTCTCTCTCTCCCTCTCTCAATTCATGCAAGAGAAAGAGAGAGTCGATGACTTGCATGCAATGAATGATTTAAATGGTTGAGTGTCTAGAGAAATGTAGAGAGAGTTCACTTCTTAAAGAAGCTCTCTTATTTCTCTACTCAAGGCTATCATTATCACACCACCACATGGGCAAGTGGACATCTTTTATTTGAATTTTTGTTAACAAAAAAAAAAATTCAAAACCACTTACCCTTAGCCCTGCCGGCCATAGGATTTCGTTGGATCTTGTGGGTATTCTCTCAACTCAAGTTACCAAATGACTTAATGTGAAACCCAAATGTGATTCATTATTTTTGCCTTCCACACAACATAATTGTCAACATCGAAGTATGGTGGATGAGAAACTGAGCCCATAACACAATTCATCCTAGTTATCCCACGGATCTCACTAATTATGTCTAATAACCTTTGATGCCAATTGAAAGTTCTAGGACAATAACCTAACCTAGAGGTGGGGGGGGAATGGGTGAATAAGTTCAAATTTAAAATCTAATCCAAATTCAAGATTAAATTAACCAATTATGCATGACTAAATCCTACACATCAATATTTAACAAAATATAAAAGGTCCGTAGGATTTAACAGTAAAACCCCACCATTGGGAAAAATCTTTAAACTACCTAGTCAAGATAAACACTAAGAGAAACAAGTACAGACACATATATTAGCATGTGGTTTTGTCTCCATACTTTGCTACTTGATTTCTCTTTAGACTTCGAGTGGAACTGGACCGATATTGACGCAACCATCAATCACCTTTTTCTCGAACTTTAAAAGATGCTAACGCGATCATGCCGAATGTATGAAATGAAATGATTTTTTGAAAATCAACCAATTACGAAAATCACAATGAATATTTTTTATAATTAATTTCTAATTAAAGCATAAGAAAAATTACTAATAAAAAACCAAGTTTCTTTCTTTCAAAAACACACGAGTTAAAAAAAAATTGATCTTTCTTGAAAAACAAAACAAATTGGTCTATGGGCTATTAAAGAAACTCAGTTCTCAAAAACCACTCTGCTCATGGGATGCACTCATAAAATTCAATTTACAGATATCCTTTACTTAAAGCAACAACAACGTCTCGTAATGTAAATTACAACCTATACTATATGAAGTGCATGCATGACTAACGTATCAATCATGCTATTGAGTTTGGTGCTCCAAGCTTTGAGATCTGGCTAGAATGCTTACAAGCATTCCATGCTTATATGAATCTGACCATTAATGGTTAAATTCTTTTAATGATTAACAGTTAGATTCGCATAAACATAAAATGCTTGTAAACATTCTAGCCTATCCTCAAGCTTTAAGGCATCAAAATCTTCGAAATCTATGAGTTGGAGACATTAAAGTTTAAGGAACCCTTAACAGTCTATGAGAAATCACCGAATTCACGAGTCTTCCAACTTCTTCCCTAAGTAACGGCTGCAATAATGGTGAGATAGAATAATGTGTAACACAAAATAATACAATCGCCCACTGACACGACCTTTTGGAGGTTGAACAAATTGTCAAGTGACATCTATAACTGTTATAACTGATAAAGATCAGCGAGTACCACAGTAACTTCCATCTGAACACCTTAACCGAATCTTATAAGAGGAACACAATATCCTCATCACAAAAACAACACTTGTAACAATTTTCTTTTTGTTGCCTTAATATGATCTCCTTTGCATCAGTTAACACCATTTCAGATGATCACTTGGCACTACTGTTTAATGATATTATTTTTCACCTCTAAGTGAGAAGTCTTAGGTTCAAAACTCGCTAATAGCGAGTTCAATACCAATTTATTTTCCCCACCCTTTTAGTATAAATATATCGCTCTATAAAAAGCTATAACAACAATCATTTAATTTATTTGTGATTTAGTTTCAAACATTAGATTTATAAAGAATATGTACCCTATCTTGTTACAGTCCATCCCGGGATTTATAGTATTTTATTTTCTGAAGGTGTGAAATGACCAAAATGCTCCTGGTTGGGCAATGGTTGACTTTTGTTAACCTTCGTGTCATGTCATGTACGACCTTTTTCTTAATTTCTTCTTGTTGTGCTAGTCAATACGAGCGCGTGGACGCTAACGGAACAAAATTCGAAGTTCGAACGAAGATTCTGCAGAGCGATAATTTCAAGGGCATTCTCATAATTTTCACAAGAATGGTATTTTGTAGTTTGGGTGTTGGATCCAGTGGGACCCACCCACTGTCTTCACATTTCACCCCGTGCTCTTCCTCTCTGCAATCCTCTCTCACCCACACTCTCTCTCATTCTTTTCCCTTTCCCCGAGCTACACAAACCACGGTGGCTCCGCCACCATTCCCCTGCAAATCACATCACCAAATCACCACCAACATAACTTCTCTCTCTGGTGAACCTACCCACAATCCCTATTTCTTGAAATTCAAACCACGGAGCTCCGACACGGAGCAAATCTGATACAGCCTGTCCTAAAATTTATAATATTTTATTCCTCGAATGTGTGACATGACCAAAATGCCCCTGGTTGGGCAATGGTTGACTTTTGTGTCGTGACACGTACGATATTTTTCGTAGCCTTTTGCTTGTTATACTCATCGATACGAACGCGTAGACGCGAACAGAACAAAATTCGGAGTTCAAACGAAGATTCTGCGGGACATTAATTTTGAGTGCATTCTCGTAATTTTACGAAAATTGTATTTCTCTATTTGGGTTTTGTAGTTTAGGCTTTGGGCCCAGTGAGCCCATTATTTTCCTTGTGTTTTCCTTCACTCGGCACCACTTATTGTCTCACTTTCTTTCCCCTTCCCATCTTACCTTCCTCGACAGAGCCAAACCATAAAACCTCGGTGGCTCTTCCACTTTTCCCGGCGATTCAGACCGCCAAACCACCACCACTGTGACCCCTTCTCCATGGTGAACTCGTTCCCAATCTTTTTTTGGTGAAAAACGGACCCCAAGGTTGTGATTCGAGGAACCCGACGAGGACGATCTTTCCCGGTGAACTTCTCACTGTTTCTGACTTTGGTAAGCCTCAATGGATCGAATGTAGGGAAGCCTCTGCCATGTTTTTCGGCTAGTTGACAGTGGTCGGCGAGGGTTTTCTGGCCAAACGGCTAGAAACCAACCCTCGAGGCTACCTCTATTAGGAGCGTCTTTACTCTACGAGTACAAATCTAGTCCCAAAACCGACGGCGGAGCAACGACGAAGGCGCGGCGATAATCGGAATAATTCCGACCAAAATCCCCAGATTTCGGCGGGAGTTGCAAGGTGCTGACGTCAGCGAACCTGGTCTAGGCCGGTTGTGACATCAGCAAGTCGGTTTAAACCCGGTCCAGATCATGTTGGACCGGAATATTCCAAAGGTATATTCCTTTCCCTTAATGACGGCGCTAACAAAATATTCTCTAACGCCGTTAGAATATTTCGTTAAATTCTAGAATATTATGTTAAAGTTAATGGCGCGCGACGGTGCGTAAGGGCACATGTTGGTGCGTGATTGCGCGTGGTAGTGCGTGAGACTGTATGACGGCGCGTGGTGGCTCGTGCAGTGGTGCACGGCTGCCCGCGGTGGCGTATTTGGGTTTTGGGACACCGAAACTCTTATTTTGAGTTCTGTACTCCGTATTCTTCGTAGTTTTCGATTAGTTTATTAAATGTGGTTGTTTTACTTTAGGAGTGACAACCTGAAGAGTATGGAGAGCGTACAAACAAAGCAATTACGGCTACAGTCTGTGAGTGGGCTTTTCTTTCCAAACTTATATTTACGCATGCTTTGAAATGGATTTTAGACTTGCCTTGTTACCTTACTTGGTTTTAGAAAATTCAAATGTTTTAGCGAGTTATCAGTATTTCCACTTACGCTATTGTGATTACCATTTTAGAACATTTTACGACTGGTCTTACTTTAGAAACGATATACTTTATACTATACCCCATTTTAAGATACGAGACTTTACCCGTGGCATGTTTTCATACCCGCTCAATTAGGATAGCTTACACAGTGTCTATAGTACTGTCTGGGGCCAAAACCAGCTTCACGTGTATGTTCACACTGCACCGACACGCTCACTTTGGATCCATCGTAGGTGCCAGCCTGTTCTAGTTGCCTTGACATCTAGAACTCGTTGTGACGCGCTTAGCGCTAATTTCACTTTTATGTAGTACTCGAGCATAGATTATTACACCCAGCATGTTCATGGCAGAATATATTTGCATGATCTCTCGTGTTTGCACTACCTACTGAGCGTACCTTGTTGTTATTTGTGATATACCGGCTTTCACTGATGCCATGAAATTTCATGTTATATTTTGGATTTCACTTACTAATTTCCACGTGTTAGTTTCTTTTGAAGTATTTTATATTGAAGTTTATGGTTATTTACCCGTTTTGGAAAATAATTACTTTTTCACTTTTACAGTGACTTTCATACTTATTATGTAGTATGAATTTGAGAATTATTACGGGTTTTACAGCGAGGGGTTAGTACTTTCGAAAAAGCAAAGTTTTAGAAAGTTATTGTTTTTGCCCACTTACACCTTTCTGTTTTGTGCCCCTCCAAGTTTAGTAGGCTTGGAGCTCTTGACGTCGAGACACGGTGGCATGGTTCCCTTGTCAGTGTAGAGAACTTTTACTAGTAATGGTAGTGACTTAGTGAATTTTATTCTGTAAAATTAGTTACTCTATTATTTTTCTATCCAGTTCACACACACTTTCGTGCACTTGATCTTTACTTTGTTCAAATTTCCCTTTTATTACTTTAAATTACATTTATTTCTTCAAATAGCTTTCGTCACCTCACGGGGTGTCGGCCAGCACCCTTCGATTTTTGGGTGTCCACCTGAACATCCGGGTTGGGGTGTGTCAAAATCTCTCCGACGACTTTCCCGTCGACTCGAGACACAATCAATCGTGATTTCATCACCAATCGACTCCTAGTGAGTCCTAGTTCAGATCCCAAGCTTTGCATGCTCGATTTCAGCTTGGAAATCAAAGTTTGGAAACGGCCACCTTTCGGGTCGTGGCTTTCCTTCAGTTTTCCAGCCATCTCCGACCACCAATCAGTCTTCTAATAGGTAAAATCAGATTCCTCATCTTTCTAGCTTCAATTTGATATATTACGCGTTCAAAATGGTTGAGTTTTGACAAAGTTATGTATTTTAAAAAAATTTCGGTGAGAAACCCAGTTTCCAGCAAGACTTCGGCTGGTGGCGGCGAGCGGCGGCAGGAAGTTGCAGCGGTGACCGAGAGCTAACGTAAGCAAACCCGGTCCAGACGTCAGCAAACCCTGTCCAAATCTGATTGGACCTGGAGTATTCCAAAGGTATATTCTTTCCCCTAAGTGATGGCGTTAATGGAATATTCTCTAACGTCATTAGAATATTCTGTTAAACCCTGGAATATCCCGTTAAAGTTAATGGCATACCGTTAACTTTAACGGTGCGTGTAGGCGTGTGTGGGCGCGTGACTGCGCTTGGTGACCTTCCACCGGTGCGTGGCTGAGCGTGACAGTGCATGGGACCTCACGGCAGCGCGTGAGACTGTATGGCGATGCGTGGTGGCTCGTGCAGCGGTGTACGGCTGTCTGCGGCGACGTATTTGGGTTTTCAAACGTCGAAACTTTTAATTTGAGTTCCGCACTCCGTATTCTTCGTAGTTTCGATTAGTTTAAATGTGGTTGTTTTACTTTAGGAGTGACAACTCGAGGAGTACGGAGAGCGTACAAGCAAAGGAATTACGACTACGGTCACAGTAAGTGAGCTTTTCTTTCTAAAATTATATTTACGTATGCTTTGAAATGTGAATTACGACTTTCTTGATATCTTGATTTGTTTCGGTAACACAAATGTTTTAGGTGTTGACATTGTTGAGAATATTTCTTTGGAAAGTTTTACCACTAAGTTTTACTTTGAAACATTACACTTTATACTTTACCCTAGATTTGTGATACGAGACCTTACCCATGGCATGTTTTATCTTATACCGCTCAATTAGGATTGCTTACACGGTGTCTATAGTACTATTTGGGATCAAGACCAGCTTCACGTGTATGTTCACATTGCACCGACATGCTCACTTTAGATCCATCATAGGTGCTAGCCTGTTCTAGTTGCCTTGGCATCTAGAACTCGTTGTGATGCGCTTAGTGCCAACTTCACGTGTATGTAGTACTCGAGCGTAGATTATTACACCCAGCCTGTTCATGGCAGAAAATCTCTGCATGAACTCGTGTGTTTGCATCACTTAATGAACATACCCTGTTGTTTATTTGTGATTTACCAGCTTTCATTGATGCCATGGAAGATTGCAATACTTCTGGTTTTTATTTGATGAATTCCACGTGCTGGTTTCTACTGAAAGATTTTTATATTGAAGGTTATTGTTAATTACCCGTTTTGGAAAATAATTATTTTTCCGCTCTTAAGTTGTTTTTCATACTTATTATATAGTATGGTTTTGAGAATTATTACAGGTTTTTACAACGAGGGGTAAGTACTTTCGGAAAAGCAAAGTTTTAGAAAATTATTGTTTTGTCCACTCACACCTTTCTATTTTGCGCCCCTCCATATTTTAGTTGACTATGGACCTCTTTACGTCTGGACGCAGTGGCATGTTTCCTCTTCAGTGTAGGGAATATTTTCTTAGTAATCGTAGTGACTTTAGTACCTTCTACTCTGTAAATTTAGTTCCTCTGTTATTGTTTCATTTGGTTCACACACACTCATGCGCACTCACCTTTATTTTATTCCAAATTTCTTTTCCTTACTCTAAATTACACTCATTTCTTCAAATAGCTCTCGTCACTCTTCGGAGTGTCGGCCAACACACTCTGATTTTTGGATGTCCACCTGGGCATCCGGGTCGGGGCGTGTCATATCTACATTGCAGTATTCACATATTTTTCTTTGAGGGTTTATAAAGTCGATATATGAATTTAAGATAGAAAACCACCATATGAATTCAAAATCGAACAAAAAAAATAAAAAACACCAAACAAAGAAATTGTAAAATCAATAAATTTATCTCACATTTCCTTGCCTGATAGTCGTGGTAACGAATTCAAATATAATAACCACAATTTTGACAAAATTGTGAATCCCCAATTATTGAGGACCCTCATTCTCTTTTTCAATTTGTTCATTTTGCCTCAGATTTCCTTTTGACACATGATATGATCGTGGGGTGTTTGGAAAAGACAAAAATATCATGCATGTGGGAAATTTAACAAGAATGACTTATATGAAATGAGTTCATCGCCATTATGACATTCCATGCTGCTAATACAAGGCCATGTGTTAGACTCTCTCGACATGATGTTGTATTAGTTACTCAAGGCTACGGTGATAGTGAACTCATTCCGTGAAAACATTTTTCCTATTTAACAAGAAATTAATGGCATGTCTCAAGATTGTAAATGTTAGGTAATATGGTGAACGATTTGGATAATTATTTTTTCCTACCAAAATGAATTTTAGTAAAAAATTCAATGACCAAATAGATATTTAATCCATTTTGAAAACCGAATAATGCACTAAAATGCTAATAGAGTTTATAATGAAACGGCTATCGTTTCGTTTCAAATAAAATAAAAACGTTGCTTACCACATTTTAATAGCATTAGATTAATTGAATACATCAAACACTTTTATTTTGGGCTAACTACATTTAACACATGTATTAAAATTGTATCCATTTATGTCTTTGGTCGGATTGATTGTTTGATCATTTATTAAATTAATGAGTTAAAAAATTAGATATTCAAAGATACAAAATGTGTAAATTGTTACAATATCAAAATTTTAGGGTACAATATAAGAAAAATTAGAACCTTATAGCCAATTTTTAAAATCACTTCAATATTAAAGAGTTTAAATGTAGTTAGCCCTTTTATTTATTTATTTTTAAAACGAAAGCGAAAACGAAAACGAAAACGAAAGCGAAAACGAAAACGTGGGTTGGTAGTGCAAATTCAGATGCTAGTTCCACTCATGAAAAAAGAACATGGGAGGGTGCTTTTGTGAAATATTTCGCAAAATGGAGGCTAAAATGGTGAAGAAAAGAGAGACATACGGAACCCAAAAGGGCCGTAAAAGGTACTGACGTAGGCGAAGATCTTCTTTCGGCTTCTTCCTCTTCTTCTTCGTTTATGTTACTGCTACAGAAGCGATCCCTCCCTCTCCCTCTCTCTCTCACTCTGTCATCCTCTACCTCTCACTTTTTCCACAGTTTCTCTCTCCCAATTCAGGTACTGTACCTTCAATCCATATCTCTCTCCTCCTTTTTAGATCTCAGTTATGGCTTTTCAGGGTTGGATCCAACGTGGGTTCTTCTTTTTTTAGATTGTCATAAATTATAAAATCCCTGATTTCATTTGATAAATTTCCATGTTATTTACTTTTAAACTAGTTGAGAAATGGGTCTTACTTGTATTTGTATATGAATGAATATTTGTATGTTTTTCACCTTGCCCATTTGTTGGGTTTCTGAGAATTTATCAAAACAATGAATTTTACTAACACTTGCTTCATATGTATTGTTTTTGTTGTTGGGTAGGGAGCATAGATAGGATTAGCTGAGACGGAATCGAATTTACTGCCATGGAGTTTCATTATTGTTTCTTTGGTTGCAAAATGAGAGTTTTGATATGCTGAATTAAAGGCAATAAGGTTTTTCCCTATTGGGATTTGGATTGGCATTGGAATCAATAAGTTTCCTTGCGAAGACGTTATCAGCTTACTGATTTTGGGGCTCTAGTCCGTTCAGTTAAGTTGGTACCGTCTTTGCATCATGCCATATTATATTCAGAGACTCTATAATGTTTGCAAATCATCATTCACACCGACTGGACCTGTGTCAGAAGAAGCCCTCGAAAAAGTTCGCCTCAAACTAGGTATGAAGAAGTGGTCCTTTAATTTCCTGATGTATCAATCCAAACATGTTTGAGTTGTGCTTGCCTTCTGCTGCTCCGTATTGTACTGTGCTAATCATATGCCATGCCTAGTTGGAACATTGGAGACAGACAGCAATGCTGTTTTACAGCGAATTGTTTATTTTCGACAAGAAATATTGATTTGGAAACCTTAAAGAATCAAATATACTAGTTTTCCAGGACAGTTTTGGTGTTTCTGTTCTATCCGTCAATTGAAGTGCGCCCCACTAAGTCATAAACTGGAAAGGAGTTGTCCATTAGTTTAATTAACTTCCTAATCTAGCTATTTAGGAAACCGAAGACTACACATCAGAAATGAACCTTAAAACACATGAATCATTAGCTAAACATCTAGACAAAAGTGCTTCAATTATACTTTTTTTTTTGTTCGGATTTCTCAAATGAGCTCTTGTGATGATAAAATTGTTTATATTTTGATGTTTTTAGAACAATTTCTGCTGTTTCTGACAAGTAAGCATTGTGCCAGTTGTCAATTGACTTACATTTTTAGATATTTGTGACACACTGATTTCTCCAAAATATTAATGAGCATTGGATCTTACTTCTATTAATTACAAGTTAATCACTTATTTCCATATTACCTCGCTGTATTTCTATGTATATGTTTCATTTCCTTGTGCCCCACTAACTTGAAGCTGCAATTAGTTAGTTAAGACTTATGAGCTGCCAACCTACCAAAATTGTTTTTGTGTTCGGGTTTATGCATGTATTTATGTGTGATCATACGGCTCCAAGCTTCAATTCATTATGAAACTTGCCCATGTATTAGTTACATAATTGATACAGGTCTCATCTCAAATCTGTGTATCCTATATCAATGAGGTCATGCTGAATGGCCTGACCATAATCTGTACGATGTACTTCCACCCCAAACCCTTATCTGAATATGTCCACTGTGCATGCTATATGAATGTTTTCAAGGTGGCATGCTCTTGCTACCAAGATGAAAATCCAAAACAGTAATTTGTTGGAACACTATCAGCAATTTGTCTCCTTGCGAGTTTGATTGGTTATATGTAATTGTAGTTGGGAAATAATAACAACTTGAAGATCTTTTGTTTAGGACTTTTGTCTAATTAGACTATCTCCAATGCATCGGAAAATTTAGAGTCAAAAGTTGTATTTGACTTTAGATTTGACTCCATCCCTCTCCAGTGTACTAGAAAAGTTGGGGTTATACATGATGTTGGTGCTATATGCTAAGTCATATTTGACTTTGGATAGAACTCTAGAATTAAAAGTGGAATCCCCACTTTTACAAGATACAAAAGTGATATTGAACTCTAAAATTTACTAATCCCTCTCTAATGCATAAGAGTTAATTGAAGATATTTTAACTTGCACCCCCATATTTGGAGTAAAAAATGACTTTAATACTTTTAACTTTTGCCTTTTAAATTGGAGATATGGTTTAAATACTTAAATGCATATTACTCTACATTTTTGTTAGAGCCTGAAGATCATCTTTGTGAGTTTCATATGCGGTTCTTGAGTTGGCTTGATGCCTCAACAACACTCTAAGTAGACCACTGCAAATGTAAAAAGGATTACAACTCCATTTTGAGAAATGCTAGCAACCTTCTCACTTACCTTCTCACTTTTCCTCATGCCACGTGTACTCCACGAGCGCTCAAAACTAAAATTTTAATTATATTAAAATCTCACAATTTTTCTTCCTTTGTTATTATAATTAAAATTTTAGTTTGTCAACCACAAAGCAATTAAATTTTTAGTTTTGCGTGCTAGTGGAATACACGTGGCGTGAGTAGAAGTGAGAAGGTTAAAGTGAGAAGGTTGTTAGCACTCCCCCTCTATTTTTTATTGTTTTCTAATAGATGTGGGACCAGTGGCCAGGCTTGTAAAGGCCCCTGACCTGTTCATCCTGATGTTAGGCTTGGTTCAGGCTTGCCAGCAATATAGGTGAGTTGGGCTTGGGCTGGGTGCCACAGTCCAACTGTATCCCATATATTTGTATTAGTCATATTATTATAAGTTTTAAGATAGTTTTATTTATGGGAGCTGTTATTCACACTCCAGAAAGGTCATCCCACAGTTCTCATATTAAGTAGTTTAATACAAACCAGCTAAGTCTCAAACGTGTGATGCGTGTGCAGTATTATGGAAGTTGCAAGGAGAGAAAAAGTAGGCTGTGGGGATTAAATGGTTGGTAGAAAGTGGAGTTTAGTTACCATGTAAAAGGGGTTTTTTCTTTTTGGACATTTTTTACATTATAATTGACAGGAGTTTTCTTAATTGTAGTGTAGATAAATAATTAATAAATAGTTATAGATGATTATTTTAAATTAAAAAATGATAGGTCAGGTAGGGTCTGATTTTTTGTACATAGCACATTCCCTCCTTTGTCAAGGGTCGGGTTTGGCCTTGGCCCTCTGTAAATGGGTTGGCCTTCCCCGACCCAAAAGGTGATCAGGCTTATTAGCCATCAGCTACCTTAACTCATTTAACCAGCTCACTGAGGCATTCAAAAATTTTATATGGTGCCGAAGGCGTACATGGAAATTCTCCTTTATAAGTAAAACGCTTCCCTTGTGATGAAGTGTTACCTTTTACTAGAGATAAGTGCTTATGATTATTATAAGAGCTTAAGACATATTTTAAAGTAGTATTGGATATCTTTAGACACCTAAGTACAATAGTTTATTCCTTAGAATCATTTTTGATATTGTCTCAAGCTTTTTGCACGAGCCTTAATGGGTCTAGTTTTACCATTGCTCAGGCACCTCATTTGGCAAGCTTTTCATGAAGGGTTACACCCTTTCTGTTATGTTATAGAACAGTATTTCAGAGGCACCTCCTTTTTTTATTTATCTGCACAGAATCTTATTGTGAATCCCTCTTTCGTTCTGTTTTTCAATTTTTAACTCCGTATAATGTTTTTATTTCAGAGAAAATTAAGCCTGCAGATGTAGGTCTCGAACAGGAGGCACAATTGGTGCGTAATTGGTCAGGTGCTATGCCTGAGCGTAATGGGGATCAGCAGTCACTGCCACCAATCAAATACTTGCATTTACATGAGTGTGATAGCTTTTCTGTGAGTACAGGACTACAAATCATCAATTACTGATGATAAATTGTTTGGGTTCCATTTCGATTGTGAGATTTCGAATTTAGAGATTTTAGTTCATTTTAGAGTTAAATTTCGTGAAAATAGTTATTATCAGTTCTTAAAAGTTTATATTTCCGTGGGATGAAAATTGAAATAGATATGCATGGATTTCAAATGATTCATTGTTTTCATATTCATAAGATCATGTTAAGTCTAGTTTTTTCAAATATGTTGCACGTAGTATTCACACATTCTCCTAAAATAAGCTTTTTACATTTATTTTAATTTTTTTATGAAAAATAAACTTATTATTATCTACAAGACCATTTTTTTTAATCTCTTCAACTGACGTTAGAGTTTTAAGATAATCTCATAGGTCCGGCACAATCAATGTTCACTTAGAATTGGAAATCCATGTATCAGAAGAAAATAGACTATGAAACTGATTTACTGGTATTGAACAATTGCTTTTACTTTTGGCAGATAGGAATTTTTTGCATGCCGCCTTCCTCTATCATACCTCTTCATAATCATCCTGGCATGACTGTGTTGAGCAAGCTTATATATGGTACAATGCGTGTTAATTCATATGACTGGGTTGATTTTCCTGGCTCTGCCGATCCATCAGAAGGTGTGATTTCAACAGTATATCTCATCTACTATACAATGCTAGTTAATGTACTGTTTCCTATACCTAATACCTCATTTGCATGCTTTCAAAAATTAAACAGCATCCTGTTTGTGAGTGTTCATATCTAGCCTGTTCTATGCTTTCACATTTTGGTATTCTTTTAACTGTTTTTGCTGTGCGGGGATTAGTTTTATTCATGTCTTGATACTAATATATTGACATATGAGTCAAGATAAGTGTATTTAAGAACCAAAGTGTTTGAACATAAATATACAAATAAACTAGCCATGAAAACAACCAGCTGAGAAAACAGCTTGGAAACACCAGCAGCTTGCAATTTTTCTGTGTTGCTTAGCTTTGAATGCGTACTATATAAGGTTTAGTAAGAGCGTCGTTACAAGAAACTGATTGTTTTGTGCCTCTGATCTATTCCGTCCATAACTATGGGATTTTTTTTTTAATTCTCTCAAACCAGACTTGTTTATTAGTATTTGATTTCCGCTAACTAGCCAAACTGTTTCTGTATGGCATAGAGCCTAGAGGATACTAGAGGAGCCTAGAGGAGAGGCAAGGAGTCTTTCTTTTGGTTAGATCTTCCATATTTTACCCTTATTACTTTATTAGTCTTTAGGTAGTAAAAGAGGGACACAAAATGTGTCATTTTGCAAGTTGAGGAAATTTACACATTCCCTAGTCTCAGCATGCAGATGACTATGGACTGATCACAGTGTATACTGTCTGTAACCCACTTGAGACATGTCACAGTTTGCATTAAGATGGATTGGTAAACATGTGTGGTCGATTTTTTTGTTATGATGAAATGACTTCAAAGTTTGGCGATTTTTGCCATAATTTTGTTGATTGCAAGTTTAACAAGCCTACATAAAGATTTGGTATCCTAAGGATTGGTCGACTGCTTTTGCTATGCTGCTTTCCAGCAACAGGGCCATGCACCAATTTCCAACATGATTTTGTGGTTGTATTAACTGCCATCATCCATTTGGGAAGGGGTGTGCATTGTAGCCCCAGTTGTATCAGATAACTTGAGGGTCTTGGCTTGATGGGCACCTGGGTGCCAATGCTGAGGATGAAAATATTCTTCCAACAAAGGGCTGGTGTTTTCTGCTTTGGAAGAACTTTAGAGTGAGGTTTAAGGATTCTATTTGAGCACTCTTTGGGGATCAGTAATATATCATTATATCTTATTTGGATTTCCTTTAGTTATCTTTGACTGTTCCGAATGCAATTACGGAAAGGTCCGGGTGACCTGGCTGATTTACTTTGTCTCTCTTACCTATTTCAACATCTGTGTTGCAAAGGTTGGGAATGTTCAAATTGATTCTCTTGTGATTGTGAGTGAGGGGAATGTGTCATTATTGTTAACGGGGGGAAGATATGAGTTGTAAGATTGGAAGCTTGGTGTTGCATGATAATGTTTGTTTTTAAACTTTTTTATGTTTTAATTGTTTAGAAGAGAGATCTCACCTAAGAACTGTTGAGGGATGAACGACTTGGTTTAGTTCATGAGCTATTCATATTCGGGAAAATAATCACTTACAGCCTTTGATTAAATTCTTCTGTAATTTACATAGATATTGTACGCCCGCTCTGTCATTTATGCAAACACTAAAACCTCACAAGACTTCAAGATTAAGGTCCCGTTTGATAACCATTTAATTTTTGGTTTTTAGTTTTCATTTTCTTACTAGAGATAGAGAGAAAGTAGATGGAAGGATAGAGGAATCAAGAATGTGGAGGGAGTGTGGTGGGAGGGAGGAAGGAGTAATGCACATGGAATGGAATACAAAACGAAAACCAAAAACTAAAAGAAAAAACCTATTTACAATGGAAGTCCTTTTAATTTTTATGTTTCTTATTTCAACCTTTCTTCCATAATTTGAAAGTCAGGGGTACCACCCTACCCGAGGTACAAGTTTTAGCTTACATTATTGTTCAGGGTAGGGCCAACCCTTGTTTAGAGGAGACCTACCGTTTCCTTTCTCCCCAATGGGTGTGTAGAAGAAAGGTGGAAAGCACTGATTGCTTATTCTTCGTTATCCATTTGCATTATATTTATCGCTGAGGTTGTATAGGGGAGCCAATGTGACCTTGGTGATTCAAGAGCGTCTTTTTTCTGCCCTATTTTCCAAAAATCACAAGTTTTTTTGGGGAGAGGGAAGAAGGGTGAAGTCTTGGGGAGTTGCGTTGTGATGACTTCAAGTATTATGGCTAAAAAATATATTAAGATTTCCTGGGGAGGAGGTGGAGAACTTTATGCAATAAAAAAGTAGCTTTTGGACATCCCTTTGGCTTTGGTTTTCTTCAGAATTCCAGGAAATTTCTTTTTATGCAATTGTTTCAGATTTGTGATGTAATTTAGGCTTTATAAGAATGTCAACAGCTAGATGTGTTTTCAAGCGGACGTTGTGTCCTCTGCCACTGATTGTGTATTTGATTATTATCGAATGAGGAACTCTTGGCATGCCCATAGTTGTTGAGGATTTATTTGTTTCGTACTTTGCCTTTTTCTCTTCTGGGAAATGGGTTTATTATAATTTCATTAATTTTTCCTTTTTAACTAAAAACTGGGTTTTTGCAGCGAGACCTGCAAAGCTGGTCAAAGATACTGACATGACCGCGCCCTGTCCACCAACCGTTCTTTATCCGACAACTGGAGGCAATATCCATAGTTTTAGAGCTATAACTCCCTGCGCCATCTTTGACATCCTAGCTCCGCCTTACTCTTCTGAAGATGGACGGCACTGCAGTTATTACCGGAAGTCCTCGAGAAAAGATCTGCCTGGTAATGAAATTCGTCTACCTTGCTTATTATTAGAGTTGCGAAAATTCCATCTGTTCCTAACGATAACTGATAAAACCGGCAAGTAAATTTTCATCTACGTTGCTGGTATTGATATGTTTTTCTGTTTGTTTGTTTGTTTGGAATGAAGGTGATCTTGAGGTTGATGGAGTTATAGAGCCTGAAGTGACTTGGTTAGAAGAGTTTCAACCTCCCGAAAACTTTGTGATTCGCAGAGGGCTGTACAAGGGCCCTGTTATTAGAACATGAGAATTCTTGTTTACTTGTTTATACATTTCTAGTTAAATTTGCTTCTTTTTTTTCTTTCTTTTTTTCCAAGATAGGAAACATTTGAGGAGAACAACAGTGGAAATAATTTTGGGTTATGTAAGTCGCGCATTTGACTTGTACATAATAATGACACCGTTGTAGTCCGATTTACTGACTTCACATTGAACTAGAAGAGTAGTCAATGAAAGTTGTCAAAAAAATGAAATCATGGACATTCACATTCCCGTTGGCAGTTTGTTTTACGAACGACTGTATGTGCCTCGGTTGTAAATAGATACTTGTTTTCTCTGTGGCGTAGCAGATCTCCCGTGCTTCATTGTCTCTGCACTGATCACCATGGAGAAGAGGAAGTTCTTTTTTTCAAATGAAGAAGACGTCCAACCTCTCACCCAAACAAAAGAATATATATTACATCGTTATGGTTAAAATTTAACCACAACAACAACAAAAATCAAGTCAAAATGATACCATATGTAGTGTAGGAGAGAAAATTTTGAAATAAAATCAAGTCAAAATGTTCCAATCACCCATATGGTCCCTAAGGACTCCACCGGCACCAACTTTTCCACTTTGCTCATTCCGAGAACCATCCACATTCAATTTATGACAATCACTCCTTGAAAAACTCCAAGATAGGTTCTCACTTTGCGCCTTGATAAAATTTCATCTTGCTTCTCACGAAAAAACCTCTTCCTCCGTGGAGTATATTGTGTGGATGTATGACCAAATGAATGGGTATTTATAGAGTTTTAGGGTGAAATTTCAGTTAAATATTTTTTTTAAATTATTTTAGACGTTGGATTTTAATTTGGGCCGTTGGATGATTTTTTTTACCGTTAGATTTGATATTATTTAATCACAGCCGTTGGATTATAAGTCAAAGTAATTTAAAAAAAAAAAGGGTTTGAAATATGATCGTGGGATCAACCAACGGTCACTTTTTTTGGACCGTTGATCTCCAACGGTAACATTTGAGTGGCCGACAAAGGTGACGTCAGCCGCAGGCTCACACCCAACGCCAGGCGCGTGTGGCGAGTCACTTCCTCCGCCGTGCCTTCCACTCGCGCAGGCCCACTGGCACCGTGGGACCCACATGAATTGGCCGGGCCAATACTCTGGCCTATTTGTAGCTTTTTTTTTTTTGGTTACCTTGGGCCTAATTGTTGCCCATTGTTGGAGCACCAAAGCCTAAGGCCAATGGCCTAAATTTGTTGGCCTTTGGCCACCATTGGAGATGGCCTGATAGCCAATTGTCAATTTTACTTGCAATTAGTGACTAACAATTGTCATTTTTATGAGTTTGTTGGCGTTTTAGCCACACATGGTGATTGCAATAACCATCGGAGAATACTTTTGCTATGCACAAAGTTGACATACCAATATCTAAAATCGAATAGAAATTTGTAAATTCACTTAGCCCTCGATTAAAAATTAGTAAGTAGCGTGTAGCACGCGTGATTAAAAAAATGCCTCTCACGTGTGCGTTAGAGCGTGCAGAGTAGCTAGTATAAATAAAAAGAAAGAAAGAGAAATGATAAGGTACACGACAATACTCCCCTCTCTATCCCTATATCCCCTAATGTTTTCATTGATGACCAGTAATTACTCATGTAGTAGTGCCACAACCTCCACCCCCGCCACAACCTCCACTGTTGCCCCCATGGTGGCCTCCACCATGCCCCCCATGGCCATCTCCTCCGCCCCCATGAGCATGGTGGCCCTGGTGGTCATGTCCTCCACCCCCATGGCCATGGTGGCCATGGTGGCCATGGTGACTTAGTCTTCCACCGCCTTCCCCAACTCCACCACCGTCTCCACCGTCGTCTCCACCGCCTTTCCCATGGCCACCATGGCCACCATGGGGAGTTTTAGATTTTGGCCCTTATAATTCATGATTCCTAGATAAAAACCCATCTATCTTTAAACGTCCAATAAAAACCCAAATTTAAAATGTGCAGCCACACTGAAACATTATTGACCTACTAATACAACTTATTTACACCTATGCCACCCATGCCACTAATACAATTGATTTTGTTCATGTAGGTACATTATTTTTTTTAAATATATATATATATATATATGTTACAAAAAAATAATTTTTCCTAAACATTGTATACACAACACCCATGTTTTATATATTGAATCAAATACAACCTTTTATTGACAAAAAAATAAAAATAAAAATCAAATGCAGTATTCCCCTTTGTAGGTGTATTATTACATATGTTATGCACATTTTGTTTTTTATTTATTTTACCAATGTTAGGTAAATTATTGTTCATGTAGGTAAATTATTATTTTTTGTAATATATATATATATATATATGTATGTATTGTCATTCAGGTGAATTATTTTACCATATGCTTATTTTACCATTTGTTAGGTGAATTATTGTTCATGTAGTTAAAATTTTTTTTTTTGTAATATATATATATATATATATATATATATATTACAAAAAAATAATTTACCCTAAACATTGTATAGACAACACCCATATTTTATATATACAACCTTTTCTTGACAAAAAAAAATCAAATGCAGTCTTTCCATTTGTAGGTAAATTATTTTTCATGTAGTATTACATATGTTATGCACGTTTTATTTTTTTATTTATTTTACCATATGTTAGATAAATTATTGTTCATGTAGGTAAATTATTTTATTGTAATATAAACAAAAAAATAATTTACCCTAAACATTGTATACACAACACCCATGTTTTATATATTGAATCAAATACAAACTTTTATTGACAAAAAAAATATCAAATGCAGTCTTCCCCTTTGTAGGTGAATTATTTTTCATGTATAACATATATTATGCACATTTTGTTTTTTTATTTATTTTATCATATGTTAGGTAAAATACGAATTACTTTTCCAAATTTATATAGAACTAGAAATACACTAATTTTGGGAGAAATACACTAAATGCTAGAAACCCAAAATTAGTGCCTTTTCATATTTCCAATTTGGTAAGAAAATGAAAAAAATAAATTAGAAATGCCTAATTTTATGCAAAATTTGAAAAGAATAACCAAAACATGATAATGCATTGAATACGAATTACATATATCTGATCTTTTAATTTATTTTATTGTTTAAATTGAGATAATAAGCATTAATATTCAAGATTTATTGTAATCGTTGAAATTAATGATATTGTTCAATTAAAAAAAATATATAATTAGTATAGTTTCTTCAGGACATTAATTCTCATATTTGACATTAATATGCAATGAATTTATAACGTTAATGTTTTTAAATTTTTTTTTTTAAAGTTTTACAAAATCATTAACTCTCCCTACCAATCTGCATAAAATTAATTATGTACAACAAACATGCAAAAAGGGTATATTAGGCATCTGAAAAATGTAAAAAGTGTAAAGTAACGTATAATTAATGAATTTGTTTATGTGGATCCTAGTCATTGGGTTATTTTCAAGTAAAAAAATTATGTCGGGTTTTATATGGAGAAAAATGAATTTAAGAGGCTAAAGTCATATTTTCATAAAAGGAAAAGACCATCAGCACTTGGAAACAGTAAACCAGCTGTATGACTAGCAGCTAGAGAAACAATGTCCCTGCTCCGACCCATTTTTTATTGATTTGGCGATCCTAACTTTAGGAAGAGGTATTTGTATACAGCTCCTAGCTAGCTAGAGCTATGGTATAAAAAGAATTTAGGAAGATAAGTGATTTAATCTCCACCATTGCATTACCACACGAGGATAAGCGAATTATGTTCACATGTTGGCTAGTCTTGTGAAAGTGGTCCACTAGGCAATGCACTCATGAGAAAAAGAGTGATTTGGCCATCAGTTGATTTGATTCAAAAATATAGATTACGATCTAATGAATTTTTATTTTATGAAGAGTGTATAAAGTTTTTTTAAGAAAATAATTAAAGGTCTGTTTGATTAGTTTTTTTTTTACTTCTTGTGTGTGAGATATGGAGAATGTTCAAAAGAGAAATGACTCAAGAGGGATGAAGGAAGGGTGATAGGAGGGAGAGAAAGAATAATTAAGAATTAATGAAAACAAAATTTTGAAAGTAAAAATAACTTGAAATAGTTTTTGGTTTTTTATTTTTTATTTTTTATTTTTTGGTACCTTGCCTTCCTTATACTTTCTTCTACATTTATCTCACCATCCATCCTCCACTCTTCTTTATTTCTCCTTCTCAATCATATATGTACTTTCCTTATATCTCTCAATCACAAAAATAAAAACTAAAAAGAAAAAACCAAATGGTTCTCAAACGAACTTTAAATGTTCTCATTTATTGATATAAATTTCAAAGTTGATTTAATTATGTTTTACGAGCATTACGATCAATTGGTTTTTATTCATGAAGAATGGTTATATCTGTAAGAGGTTTGGTTTAGTAATAAAGGATGATACGACCAGTCCCGGAATTTTAGTATTTTATTCCCGAAAGTGAGAAATGACAAAAATGCCCCTGGTTGGGTATGGTTGACTTCTGGTGGACTTTTGTGTCGGACACGTACAACCTTTTCCTTGGTATTTTCTTATTGTACTCGTCGATACGAGCGCATGGACGCGAGCGGAGCGAAATTTGGAGTTCAAACGAGGGTTCTACAGAACGTTAATCTCGACGGCATTCCCGTAATTTCTAACCGGATCTGTATTTGTGTTATTTGGGCTTTGGGCCCAGTGAGCCCAGCTACTTCTTTGTCTCACTTAGTCTCCCATCACCCTCTGTCACTCTCGACCTCTCTCTGCAAACACTCTCCCTTTCTCCCCGTTCATCCTCTTCCCCAACGAGCAAACTCGGTGGCCCTGCCACCTTTCCAAGCAAACCACCACCTTAGATCATCACTAGTTCACCAAACCAAGCTCTGCAAACCCATTCGAAAACCCATAAACCATTTTCCAGAAATCTCCGGCGAGGGCTCAAATTTCCCCGACGAGATTCTCGTCGAATCCGACCTCGATCAACCTCGTTTTCTTCACCAATCGACTCCTAGTGAGTCCTAGGACATTACCCAAGCCTTGCATGGAAGAATTTAGCCTGGGATTGAAGGTTTGGAATCTGACATTTTGGGGCCGTGGCTTTCCTCCATTTTTCCGGCCATCTTTTGGCTCCCAAATAGGTAAATTTGTATTCCTCATCTTCCTATCTTCATTTTGACTACTTATACGTGTGAAATGGTTGTGTTTTGACTGAGATATGCATTGTTGAAGAATTCCGGCAAGAAACCCATATTTCGGCGAAACTCCGGCCGGCGGACGGCGGTCGACGGCGGCGACCGGCGGCCGGAAGTTTTAGCGGTGACCGGCGAGCTGACGTCAACCAACCTGATCTTGACGTCATCAGACCCGGTCCAGATCCGGTTGGACAGGGGAATATTCTAACGGTATATTCCCTTTCCTTAACTGACGCCATTAACAGAATATTCTAACGCCGTTAGAATATTCCCATTAAATCCCATAATATTTCGTTAAAATTAACATTTTAACGGTGCATGGGACCTCACAGCGGCGCGTGAGGCCGTACGGCGGCGCGTGCGGCGGTGTTCTTGGGTTTTCCAACCCCGAAACTCCTAATTTGAGTTTTGTACTCCGTTTTCTTCATATTTTTCGATTAGATTATTAATTGTGGGTATTTTACCTTAGGATTGGCAACCCGAGGAGTACGGAGAGCATACAAACAATCAATTTCGGCAATGGTTACTGTGAGTGGGCCTTTTCTTTATAAAGTATATCATATATGTGTTTTGTGAAGTGAGACTTATATTTATGCTTTGAAACAAATCTTGGTTTACTAATTACTTTACTCGGTTTTAGTAAGTCAAATGTTTTAGTATATTATCGGTATTTCGGATTCGGTATCCGAGAATACCATTTTAGAACGGTTTACTACGAGACTTACTTTAGAAACGAAATACCTTATACTATACCCCGTTTTATTAAACGAAACCTTACCCGTGGCATGTTTTTATACACGCTCAACTAGGATTGCTTACACAGTGTCTATAGTACTGTCCGGGGCCAGGACCAGCTTCACGTGTATGTTCACACTGCACTGACACCCTCACTTTGGATCCATTGTAGGATCCATCCTGTTCTAGTTGCCTCGGCATTCTAGAACTCGTTGTGACGCGCGTAGCGCCAGCTTCACGTGTATGTAGTACTTGAGCGTAGACTATTACACCCAACCTGTTCATGGCAGAATATCTTTGCATGAGCTCGTGTGTCTGCACTGCCTACTGAGCGTACCCAGATTTTATATTGTGATTTTGTGATTACCGGATTTCACTGATGCCACGGAGGCTTGTGTTGTTTTTGGATTTCTCGTACTGATTTCTACGTACTGATTCCTGCGAAAGACTTTATATCTTGATTTTGTGGCTTTTTACCCGTTTTGGAAAATAATTACTTTTCCGTTCTCAACTGTTTTCATACTTATTATGTAGTATGATTTTCTGAACTATTACGGGTTTTTACAATGAGGGGTTAGTACTTTCAGAAAAGAAAAGTTTTAGAAAAACTATTGTTTTGGCCCATTCAACTTTTTGTTTTGCACCCCTCCAGGTTTAGTAAGCTTTGGAGCTTCTGACGTTGAGACGCAGTGGCATGATCAGTGTAGGGAATCTCTCTAAGTACTGTAGTTACTCTAGTACTCCTACTCTGTAAAAATTGTTCTTTCTGGTTCACTCACACTTCAGTGCACTCGACCATTATTTTAATTCAATTTCCTTTTTATCACTTAAAGTACTCTTATTTCCTCAAATGGTTTTCGTCACCTCACAAGGTGTTGGCCAGCACCCTCGGCTTTTTGGGTGTCCACCTGTACATCCAGGTCGGGGTGTGTCAAAGAAAACTTACATTCTAGCGTCTAATACACAACATATATTTTGGTGATGTGGGTTGTTTAACTGAGAAAAATTTTATTTGAACCCATATAACTTTACTCTACAGCTAACTTAAACTTTAAATGTGAATTATTTTTTTTACTCTATTGTATAATTATCATCAAGTACAACATAAAATTAACAATAAAATTAAAATTTATCAATAAATCCCAACCTAATAATCAAACCTTACCATCACTTGGTACTTGGTTGTTGTTAACTTTCAAGTTCCAGACTTTGTTTCTGGATATTTAACTTTTGGGACTGGCTACAGTGCTCGCAAGCATTGAATGCTCACACCTATCTCACCATCCTTCCCCCCCTTTCTCCTCCCTCCTCCCTCCTTTTAATAGTGAGATCGGTGTGAGCATTCAATACTTGCGAGCACTGTAGCCTACTCCTTAACTTTAATGTGATTCTTAAGTATTTATGAAGTTGTGAATTGGGTAGTGCCAAATTATTTGATGGCAAAGAGAAAGAGATTGATCAAGATGAGTACTTTTCGCGAGGACTTTTTTAGGTTTCGATTTACTTTTGCCTTTTCTTTGCTGATTTACATATAGGGTTTCTCATATTCTAATAAACTATAACCAAGTGAACTGTAATCGTCTTGCAGCCAAACAGTACTTTTAGTTGGTGTGCATCGTGTCTCGAGCCTTGGTTGGATAGTTGGACTTGTCCACAACACTGTGCATGAACTAACTACTCTCGCATGCATACATACACGTGTGTGATATAAAGCACTTCACATTATTGAAAAATCCAGTCAAATCCTAGCAAATTTCTATTTTTATTTCGATTTCAATTAAATCATGAAGAATTGAAAGGAAAGTCGAAGAACCTGTTGGAAGGAGATAACATATGCTTTGATTTTAGGTTTGATTTTAATCTTAAGGGCTTTTCAACCGAGCTAGAAGCATTGAGCTGCTGACTACAATTACTCCAAACTCAACTGCACATAGCAATGAGGCAAGACAAGGGAATTAAAGGTAAAATTAATTACTAATTCTTACCTTTAAGCTTTCCTAATTGAAAACAAATTCATTTAAACAAAGGAAGCATAATCGCAATCAATCAAGGATTTTCCAAATTAATTCTTAGGATATTATTAATTAAATTTAATAATGGCTTCAAGGATTATTCTCGGTATCTTTAAAATATTCCAATATCTTAAAAATACAATCTCGTGCTTCCACTGCGTAAGTACAACTTCATCCAACAAATGACACACTTTGACCAACTGGACGCTGACACATGGCATGGGCTTTCCCACCCACTTGGTCGCCCTAGCTCCCTATAAATACCTCATTCTACATCACTTCTTAAGTAAGTTGATTACGCAATTCAACCCTAAATCACTCACTCTTTTCAAAAATACTGACTTAGGCATCATAGGTTCATTGGACAACCCCCCACCCCCTCTGGGCTTGTGGTTTGGTCGTTAACCTAAAGTGTCTCTTTGTTTTGTAGGTACAATTTCGTCAATCCGAAGACAATAAAATTTTGCTACCACAACAATTATATAAGATAGATGCTTGGCTTTAAGAAACTTAACCGATCATTTCGTTTGATCGTTCACCAACGTTTAATGATGACATCAACACTGGTGAGAGATGATGTTGGCAAATACTTAAGGGTCATGTTTAAGTTTTCATTGACACGTCATCTATGGGGCTATAAATTCTCAAGTCAAGCGAATTTAGGCGTGTCAGTGAAACTCGAGCATTCCATTAGTATATGTCCATGTCATTACTTAACACAAGTGACTTCATCACTAAGCTAGCAACTTAATAGATGTCCATATTCAAAATGTTATAGTTTTTTGAAAATTTTAAAAGATTGAGACCAATTCGAAATTACCTCTAAAAGCCGCAAAGCATAAACAATTGCCGGGAAATAATAATTATACAAGAAAGTAAGTGAAGACCTTCTAGAGTAGTACAGGCTGTAAGAAATCGAGGAAATTGTGAGTGAAATATACTTGCAAAGTATATATACAGGTGATAACTAGATGAGTGGAGAATGAAACATGACAACCTAAAATAATAAATATTTTTAACCGCTTAAGCTACTCAACACCTCATCCACTACGATATTGGATCACATATTTATATCTACATCACTTAAGTAAATTTTTAACTTCCAGCAAGAGGGAGCAAACAACTACAGAGAATAAAATTAATATTAACGACACACACAACCTAACAATAACTAATGAGATGTGCTACAACGTTTTTCTAGTAAAGAGTTAACTTGGGACAGTTGCCTGTGGACGGCTTCCAGCCGTTGATGCTTTATGAATTGCCGATTCGTGCATTGCCGACTAACCCAAAAAATCATAGGTAGGGTGGGCAAACAAACAGGCAACCCAAAAAATCAACCGAACCAAATTGTTTGGGTTTGTTTGGTTTGAGTTTTTTGGTCCATTCAATTTATAAATCAAACCAAACCGAAATAATTCGTTTAATATGTGGTTTTGATTTTTACAAACCGTGGGTTAACCGAACCAAACCACTTATAAAATATATGAAACATTGCATAATATAAAAATGGTTTTATCGTAAATGATCCTTGAAATTGATCTAACTCATCATTTTGATCTCTCAATTTGAAAATCGATCAATTTCGTCTCTGAATTGACAGAACTCATCAATTTAGTTTTTGCTGTCCAATTCTGTTAAATTTTCCATTAAGGTGTTGACGTGGCACACATAGAGCCCACACAACCAATAATAAGATGCCACATGAATAATAAAAAAATCGTCAATTTATTAGTTTTTAAAATTAGTAAACATTGATTTTATTTGTTTAGTGAGTGATTTTGTGGTCCCCACATCATGCCGCGTCAACACTCTAACGGAAAATTTAACGAAATTGGACAGCATGGACTAAATTGATGACTTAGGTCAATTTCAGGGATGAAATTGATAATTCTCAAATTGAATGACCAAAATAATGAGTTAGGTTAACTTCAAGGACCATTTGTGATAAAAACCCTATATATAATAGTATATAAAGAACACACACATATATATAATATTATAAATTTTCTTTTCAATCTTCCCATTCATTATCCGTGGGCTGTATTTTACTAAACATCTTGAGGTTATGAGATTAGAAGTTTGAGACTTTTAGTTGTGATATAAGATTTAAGTATTTTGAAGTTTAGGGTTTAGTATGCTAGAGTAGGCTACGGTGCTCGCAAGCATTGGATGCTCACACCGATCTCACCGTTAAAAGGAGGGAGGAGGGAGGAGAGAGGGGGAAGGAGGGTGAGATCGGTGTGAGCATTCAATGCTTGCGAGCACTGTCGCCAGTCCCTAGTATACGGTTTTGATTGTAGACTTTAGTTACAATATTGATAGTTTGATGATGAATTTTTTATAATATGATAGGTTTACAATTTTTTTCTAATATTTACTTTATACATAGCTCTGAATTTTTCATTTGGTAATAGATGCTTGTTAAACCGCAAACTGAACCAAACCAAACCAAACCGCAACATTGGTGAACCGATTACATCAGTTTTAAGCTATTATAGTTTGGTTGTGGTTTGGAATTTAGACAAACTGAAGCGTGCAGTTTAATTCGTAGTTTGGACCCAAAACCGAACCAACCCAAACCGCGACCACCCCTAATCAGAGGTATCACGTATAGAAATTAAAGCAAAACACAAACAAATACTTCTCTCTCAAACTAGCCATAATATACATAAAAATGTGCTCAATAATCCATGGGAAGAAATTAAACCTCCGATTTCATGTGAACTAAAGCCAAATGGTAACTCTAAAACCCCATCAGATGAACGACAATACAAAAACAAGTAAGAAAAATAGAACACAAGGTGATCTTTACATGTTGTAACACCAATAAATGCTAAAATCGAAAGTTTGTCCAAGAAATATACCTTGCGATGTATGACATCTTGTCATCAACTAAATCAAGGAAAAGATGAGAAACTGATCGGCTTAATACGCATGGCAGATGATCTGAATCGCTCAAACTGCATCAGTTCTCTTTTATTAAAGAAATGAAAAATCAAACACATCTTTTGATTCCCTTTACACAAGAATCCCACTGCAGGAAAGTTTAGTTCGAAAAAAGATATGATGAGATTTACATGAAAATTACACGATGCGAAATGGGCTTGTTGATATACAGTTTTCATTATGTACTGACTTCTGTGTATAAAAACTACATTGGAGAGTTTAGTTCGAAAAAATAAAACTATTTTCAGCACCTTTACACCGATAGAAGGAGTGGATAAACTTCCGACTTCTAAGCTTCCGGTATAGGTGTCAGAAGCTCCTGACAAAATATAAATTGAGTATCATACACAAATCCCATCACCAAACAAGTAAACTGAAGCAGTTAAGCTGAAGAGTTAAAGAATTACCTCTGAAAACCGCAGATGTCCATGTTGTGTGTTAGAAGTTTTAACAATTGTCTCCCATTTGGGATCAAGCGAGGACGTCTTTGAAGGCTGACTGCTAGCATAAATCCGTGAACCAGAACAACACTGTGAAGATGAGCTCCTCGAGGAAATACTAGGTAAGGTACGCTTTAGCCAAGACTCTGATGGAGATTTCGGTAAAGGTGGTCCAAGAGGCAGTCGTGAATCGTGGCCCTGGGCAGTTTCTTGATTACCAAATTTCACAAGTCGTTGACTTTCTAAATCAATCTTTCCCCTGCTGGCCACTTTTGAGCTGGTCAATGTAATAGAATTCTGAACATGGCTATGAGAACTTTCTTCTGTTCCTGATTTTCTAGACTGTTGGCTTTTTAGATCACTCTTTTTCTCATCCTTCAGTTTCGCACTTGTCGATGTGACACAATCCCGAGTAAGGCCATTAAAATTTTCCAAGTGAACTGATTTCTCTAAATGTTGGCTTTTCAAGTTTAACTTTTCTTGGTCAACCACTTTTGAGCTTGCAAATTTGCTGGAATCCTGATCCGATATAGAGCCATTTCTCATGTCTGTTTGATCATCCTTATTGGATCTGCCAGGCCAAGATAGAAAGCTGGAGTCGGGAAACGCTAAACTTCTAAAAGGCAGTATAGCCTTTTCATTTCCATCACCTAAGTGCTCAATATCTTGGAATGAAAACTCTGCCGGAGGGGCTTCTTTCACTTCATTACTTTTCTCAGGAATTTCAATATCATTCCCTCTGTGCTGAATAACATGACCCTTTGTATCCAAGGAACGTGAATTCGAATTCGGAGATTTCACAGTATGCACATAATCAATATACAGAGTCTTCTCAACTACAGGACTCCCTGGGCCCATTTCCCATTCAGCAACATTCTCAGTGACCAATAATTCCCTAAAATTGTTGTGGCCTTTTCGATACTTTTCAGAACTACTAGTTTCTCTGGAATTCTTAGCTTTTTCAGGAATACCAAGAAAACCTTTTTCTTCATGATGAAAACATTCATTTCGGTAGGGTGGTATGCTACTACCCTGCTGACGCCTGTATACAGAAGACCCGTCTAATTTCTGACACTCACTTATTTTGGTGATCTGGTTGGATTTACATTTCAAATCATTCTTATCTTCAGGCATCCCAGCTTCCTGATGTCCATTCGTTAATTTTTGTTCACATGCATCACCCCCAGAATGCTAGAGAAAATATAAAAACAGTTCAACAAAGATTCTTGACGTGATAATAAAACATGGAAAACTGGGGGAAACGCAAGTAAATAAGGAAAAATACCTTTTTTTTAGCTTCTCTGTAAGCACTGGCATTGGAAGCTTTAGTTCGCACTCTCCTAACCGAAGAAATGGGTAACCGCGCTTGAACTCTCATACCTGGAACAAGGTTCAGAAGGAAAAAGAAAAATTTTAAGTGAAATCAAGGAAATGACTCACAAAAGTTACCTAATAAATTTTAGATCTTTATATAATCACCTTCATTCTCACTTTTGTCCCCAGCTATATCTTGAACATTATGTGGCAAATCATTTGGCTTATCCCCACTGGCGACCTTCATCCCTCTTGGTTGCTCTTGACAAATTGATTGCTCTCGAGCAACTGGTTGCTTCCTGGTAGCATATTGAGGTGTGTCTGAAGCCATTGCTTTGGCTGCAGGTAAGAACCGACCCATCATGAAATTGCGAGTCTGTGGATCTGTTGAGAAGGTTCCAGATGGTTTGATATCTGGACCATCCAGTCCACTCAAACCACTTAGACTACAGTTATAATAGAATGATTCACTCCTCGAAAGTGAGTCAAGTGCATCTAAATAGGTCTCATCACCATCCTCTGAATCGGCAATATCCTTATCTTCCATCCCCTCTTTAGAACTGTCACACTTAGTAACTTCTTTTGTATCAAAGGTTGAATCATTTTTAGAATTGGAAAGTACATTTCCAGTTGAAAGTGCGTATCCAGTTGGGGATTGAGCAGCTGTAGTGCGTTTGGAACCTTTATCCAGTGCTTGCTTCTTAGCATTTGAAACCCTTCCAGGCGGAAGCCTCGGTGTAGTGGGAGGCCGTTCAAGACCCTGAGTTTGTGAATTTCTTTCATCCTTGGGTCTTCCGGGGATTTGCTCCCATACAAAAGGAACAGTACCTGGGTGCCTCACTGGACCTGATTTCAGTTCTGATTTGTAAAAAGGAAGAGGAGGTAGTTTGGGTATTGACTTATCAGTCTTCCTTTTGTCATCAGCTTCTGAGGAGACTACTGTAGGTGAAAATCGTCTCACAGACAGAAGTGGCTGATTAAGATCTAACTGCTTCTCTTCCATCATATTCTTTACCATCGTGCACTATAGTTTTCTTTCCTGCAAAGCACCCTGTTCTAATCAAATTACATTCCAGAGAAAAAAAAAAAATAAGGAGCCAGAGTCGCCACATATGAGAGAATGTATATAAAGTAATCCAGTGTGTGACAGTGTCGAAGCTTTATAATATAAAGGCAACTAAGAAAACTAAATCTACTAAAACACGATGACTATGAACCAACAACTGATAAATAATCTGCGCAAACATGAGTGTAAATACCAATTGAAAGTTTATTTGAGTACAACAAAACATACCAACTTGGAAACTTCAGAGCCTCTTTCCTCAATTTTTTCGGTTTGATATAAAAATTTCAACGAGCGGTAAACACTTTCGACACTTCAGGAAAACAGACTTATTTAATTTCATAGGATTTGAGATGAATCCAATGTCTTCTAAATGACATGTTGCATGTGTTGCATCACAAAAATTTAGACAAACAAAGATTTGAGGTTTAGGTTCTAAACAAACCGTATCTATTTCAATGTACTACCAAATTGAGCATCCAAGTTTTTAAATTAAAACTCCCTTAATTCATGCCAACGTGCTAATTAACCGACTTAACATCTAACAAAATATAGTTAAAATCAAATATTGTTTGAGATCCACTGTTTTGTCAAGCTGAAAAATAGTCATCCATGCCGCTTTAAACTCATCCGAAATCCCATGGAACCCAAAAGCAAATAAAGCAATTGGACTTTAACTTTCACTATTTACCAAGGATTTAGAAAGTCAATGCGCAACCAACAAAACTCTGGAGTAAATAAGGTAACACTCTCATCATTTCGCAAGTAAAATCGAATTTTAATGAACAACGGGTTCGAATTCTACTTCTTTTCCTTTTCTACTTTCTCAGCAACCAAACAGAAGGTTAGGTACGCTGAGAAAGTGACTGGTCCTATTATTTCTTTCTGGTCAAATACCCAGAGACCTAAGACTGCTTAAATGGGTAAACTAAATTCCTAATATTCTGACAAATCAACAATAATTACAGCACCCCAGTAAGAATTTCAAACCCTTGATTCTTAGCAGCACTTCATTACCAGCATCAAATCTTTAATCCTCAACCAAATTCTACTTCTGCCCACATTACACTGCGTTTTAATCCAAGCTAGTTAATGAAGATAATAAATTTTGAATCTTTATTGAAGCAATTAAAGAAACCTAAAAACCCATTTAATCAGAAACAGGAACAAGTCAACCATCAAATCCACGCTCAGATTTCTTTCAGATAAAAATATTTTTTCAAAAAAATTTGAAAAAAAAAAAGAAGAAAGAACAAAATTGCAGTGAAGAGTTAGAGAAACACTGACCCTGATGAGAGAGGAAGAGAGAGAGAGAGAGAGAAACCAGGTCGGTGTGGTTCTTGGAAAGCTGGCAAATGAGAACTCCACCTCCACAAGTCACCGGAAGAAAGAGAGACAGAGAGATTGTATGAGAATCGGTACCTAAATCGTACACTAGAAATTCAGAGAAATGTGACAGAGTAGGGAAAGAATAGAATAAAGGGAGAGAGAGAGAGAGAGAGAGATAAACTGGTCTGTACGTTTGTGTTTTTAATACTTGGCTGCAGAGCAGAGCTTACCCGCCGATGATGAAATGCCAAATTTAAATACAGAGATAAATAAATAAATAAATAATACCAAGAATAAAGTGGACACTTTCCAGAGAAGGAAAAATGAATAATGATTTTTTGGGATACTTTTAAGGCATGTTTACCAATTTAGAATCGGAGTAATAGAAATCAAAATAAGCAAAAATCAGAGTAAGTTTGAATCGAAATAATTCATTAAATTATTTACTAACTATCAATAATCAAAATAAAAATAAAGCTTAAAAACCAATTTGATTACCAAAATACTTTTATATACAATTGTAAAGTACAACCATTTTTTACCAGCTACTCTCCCAAAGTAGGCAATGTTACCTACAATTGTAAAGTACTCCAGATTTTTTAACTGTTGGATCTTGATTTTTACATTTTAAAACAAAAATTCAATGATTAAAAAACTCAGAGTACCCAGTACCCCGAGGTATGCAAGAAAGACTCTACCTACAATATCATGAGCCGGTAAATCAGGCCCCACATCTCTTTTTACAATAAAATATTCTATGCGTAGAAAGATGACAAAACTAAGAGTGTTTTTGCTCAAATGGGCACAACAAAAACTTCAAACTCAAAAACTCAAAAAAAAATTAACTTGCATCACTGCAAACAAACTGCACCAAATTTTTTTTTTTTTGGATTAATTTTGCAGGGAGTCTATTTCTCTCCCTTATGGATTGCATGATTTTTCTTTTTGCTAGTAAGGATACCAGATTAAATCAGAGTCTGCCATTAGTTTTTTTTATTTTTATTGTGTAGGAGAGGTTTAATCAAATTCTGTTGTTCATCTTTTATTTTCCTATGGTGTAGTTCATTACTCTTTTTCTTCGTCTTCCTTGTATCTAATTAACTTTGTTTGTGCTTTAGTTTGTTGTTGTGCCGAAAAGAACAGAGTGAGGAAGTATCAATTAAGATTTCAATCATTTTTTTAATAAGGGATGATATCAAAGCAAGATTAAAAGGTAAGTTTATTTTTCAATTAATTAATCTATTTTTCTTTGTTAAAAGAAATATTTTAATGCATAAACATAACTATAATTAGCCTTTAAGACACGTGGCGCAATTTGAAAGAAGGGTAACGCTCACCCAAACTTAAGGGGATGAGCAAAAGAAGACTCCAAAAGTAAATAGTAAAAGTAGATGTTATAGATGAAATAAAATAATAAAATATAATTTTGCCTACTTGATTTGCCTAATTATTGGAGTGACAAACTTTTTTTATGAGGTAATTAAGTAGGTAACATGTTACGTCAGTTTTTATAATACAATTTTATCTACTTTAATTGTCTATATCATTAGAGATGCTCTAATGCTGTTCCATAATTTAAACATCAATTATTTTCGTAACTAATTTACTAGCATTTCCAACAATTTACTAGCATATTATTCAATTGGACAAGTATATAAATCTATAGCCGAAGTTTGTTGATCAAATGATTAAGAAAAAATGCGCTCATGCAAACATACGGCTTATATTTGATTACACCATTTAGTACATAAACATTAGGAAGACTTTTGATTTGACCATAAAATAGTTCATAAGAAACTAATAATTGTTAATTAATATTGTCGAAATAATAAAAGTAAACGAAATACTGTAGGTTACTTTTTATTTGTTGGATTTGTTTATGGGTCACTTGGCCTAGGATCATGTGAGGACAATGAATACTTAATCAAAAAAGATAGTAACGTCGTCTTTATACGACTGGACCGATGCACAGTATACTCAAATAAAAACTCACACATGGAGGAATAACTTGCATAACACAAGTTTACTGAAATATGGTATTACAATACAATAATTTTAAAAAGAGAAAAAGATTACACATAATACTTAATTATTGAATCAAAAAAATACAATGATAGTGAATCCGTTTCATATAAATATTTTTGGACGCAATACTACTCATTCAATCATTTACAATGTTCATTGGATTGTGAATCCTGTGTGTGAAAACTTCACAAAAGTTGAAAGGAGGTCCCTAGGCCCATCCCATCCTCTTCCCTGTTCTATTAAGTTCATTTATTTTCTTTTTTGAGTCTTTATTTGCTGGCAGTTCATTTGCCTTTATCAATTATTGGTGGTATGATATGTGAAATATCTGTTTTTTTTTTTTCGTTGGAATATAAAATATGAATATCTACATAGCATTGTCATCCAAACATATGATTATGTGCCGTTGTCATCGTATATAGGAGGATTTTTGTTTTAGGTAAAGTCTATGTTAGAGGCAACTTTGTATTAGAATCAAACTTGAATAGTACGTATCATTCAATGATCCGACTATTGAATGGTTCAAAATTTATTTGGAGCTTACCGCAAATTAATCTGGAACCATGCAATGGCCAGACCATTGAATAATCCGTACCACCCAAAAATTTTCCCATAATTTGAAATAAAAATGTTTTTGTTGAAGGAAAACTTTAGAGAGTGAAGGAAGGAGAGGACGACAAGAGAGA
The DNA here is from genome assembly GCA_018257905.1 of Gillenia trifoliata. Taxonomy (NCBI): domain Eukaryota; kingdom Viridiplantae; phylum Streptophyta; class Magnoliopsida; order Rosales; family Rosaceae; genus Gillenia; species Gillenia trifoliata. The sequence goes on from CM031082.1 coordinate 23,209,322, forward strand.
GAAGGGGCTCAGCTTTTCTGATGAATATATCTCTCATTAGTCTTATGCTTTTATTTATACTAATTAAGATGGGCTTTACTTGCCTTACAAGTAATAAAGAGATTTGATCTCCCAAATCCTATTGAATTCTACTTTTAGTTTACACAATCACATTTCTAATCAATATTAACTACAACACTCTCCCTTGAGTGTGTAGTGTTGAAAAATTTAATCCATAATGAATTAAATTATTATATTGAATGGAAATTATATATGATGGGTTGTGACTATTCATGAATAGGATTGTGATTGTTGAATTAAAGAAAAAGGGTGCAACCTTTGGCTTTTAATTGAAAAGATGCAACTATTGACTTTTCAAATAAACACACAACTGTTATGAAGAGTCACTTCCATATCTATATAAAGACCTCAACACACTGAGTCATTAATGAATTTATTAGTTGAGTCATACAAGTTCATGTAAGTCATATCATACTTAGAGATTAAGTGAGTCTGAGAGAGTTCAACACAATCATGATTCACTGGAGCCTTTTGATTTGGAGTGCTACTATGATAAGAACGTAGTCGTTGTATCCTGGGAGACAAGCGGCTATCAACTATGTTCACCGTAGTGGGGCGTGAAATTGTCATAAGGACAAAATGTCTAATATTTGCCTCGACCGATTTTCAGGTTTTTCTAATCCATTATGTCACGTTCATTTAACATTTGGTTGGTCATGTGCATGCTTTAAATTGTGTATTTACTTGTATGATAATTTATGAATTTTATATGTGATTAATATAGCAATTAGACCCTATTTTTCCAACAATATTAAGACAATTTACGGTTTGATTGCTATGTTTGTTTGAGAATTAGATGATTATGTGACATATAATTCTTGGTTGGCAAAGCATGATTTTTTATGCCTGATGTAACTTCAACTTTACTCATATGTAAGAGATATTAACAAGAACATTAATACAATCAAGTATTCATTCACTCATTTGCATCTGCATATATCTCAGCTTATATAGTTGGTTGCAAGCTAAAGATCTCCAACTCAACAATTGAGACACCTAGGCTAACTAAGTGATGCCACTTGGCATCCTAACATTACCTCTCCCTTAGAAATCAACCTTGTCCTCAAGGTTTAACTTTGAACATTTCAATAGATGATTTGGCAATAGATCCAACTACTATAGGTTGATATTGAGACAATGAGCGACATAAGCCAGTATATAACAATATTAGTCATAACAATTTGCTGCAGCAATATGCTTCCACAAGTAGGACTAAGACTGATATGTCTTTCCCTTCTAAACGAGCAACAACATATGTATAGAACTAATGAAACAATAAGTGTGTGCTTCCACCAAGAGCTCACTGCCGAAAACATTAACTCCACATTACACCCTCCCAAAAAATGAGCAATGGTAACGACCATACAATTAGAATTTCTAGCATGCATAAGGATACCCAGTGCAGCTACGCACAACACTACTCCATGCATCTCAATCTCCACTTGAACAGCCTGACTCATACGTCTATTTTCAAAGTATCCAACAAGCATGGAATTCCAAGAAACAATACCTGATTTAGTAATTTCACACAAATCAAGGTCCAAGAAAAACCTCAAAGCATTCTACTCATTGCCACACCTAGAGTACAGATTCATAATAGCATTACTCAAATGAACGGAACACCCATATGGAAAATCCACCTGTACACTAACCCAATGAATTTGTTTCCCTTCTTTCTTAGTAAACAATGCACCAATCGCATCAGTAAACACATAATTGTTAGTCATGCTCTCTTAGTATTATTTAAAAACTTTTGTGTTAATTTTAGCGGCCAAATCAACTGGCAAGACTCTACCCTAACAATTGGTAACCTTCATGTTTTCCACAACACGGTATTTGTACCATCAACAACTTCGCTCACAACTAAGCAGTTAGAATCTGTCTTGAATCACCTTGAACTATGCCTCCAATTGTGCTCAAAAATAATTCTATTGCCCCCATTGTATAATCCACTCGAATTATGCATTTCCTCCAACAGATTGGAAGTATAGTTTCCTATGGATGCTTGTCTAACCCAATGTGCAAGAGTTAACAAACCAGATTCCTTGCTACAAGTACTACTCAGCTTAGGCACAATATCCATTTTTATCAATGAAGTAGCATGAAATTTAAAAGATCTTACAGGAACGGAAATGACAGAGACTTCTTTTGATATTTGCGGTTTTCTTGTCACAGAATTGATGGAGTGATTAGACTATTCTTTCTCAAAAATCGCAGTGGATCTAGTCCTCGTTGTTACAACACCATCAGAAAAAATAAACCTAGAAACAAAATCATTGGAGGTGTGTTTCTTGCAGTTAGAATCAAAAAGCTTTCTTGAATTGTGTGTCTTGGAGCTCATATGTCCTTCAACAAAGGTTCCACCTTTCTCACGAAGCGGCACATGGTAGCCAAGTTTCATGTCAATAATATCAGTTGAGTGTGGCTTTTCATCAAACACTTGAAGTGCAGGCGAATCAATTTTCACAAACCTATCATCGGAAATAGGATTTTCAAAAATGAAAGTAGAAGCCAAGCCTTTCTTGCACCCAATTTCTAGAATTGAAATCTCTATAAAAATCAGAAATGAAATTGAAAGATTTGGATAGAATTGGCACAATATCGCGAAGTGGCCGCCCTTGCTCAATTTGGATCAGACCTTGATGCCGCGACTCAGGCATTACTCAATAGAGGTGCAAGGCAAGAAACGCATAACCCAAAATGCAAGTTTTATCCTTGGATTTCGAAAATGAATCAAGAACTGGAGGAATTATCACAAAATCTTCAACTTCTTTGTTGAACAAATTGAAAACCTTTTCGTTCTCCCCAGCCAAAACCTATAATTTGGAAGCAATTTTCCTTTTTACCAAGAGGGCTGGATTAAATTCGACAAGATACGCATTTCATTGCTGTTGAAAGCCAGAATTCCCATCATCCCATTTGTTCAAAAATTGGAAAACTCATGTTGATTCAATCGTCATAATTTGGTCACGACATTTTTTATTTTTTGTCAGAGGTCACGAGATTGAATGGCCAAATCTTTCCGACAAAACCCAAAACTTTCTTGAAATTTGGGTATTAAAACAGACGTTGCAGAACCATGATGGTTGTGTTTGGCGGAGCCGCGAACCTTCTTGAATTTCTTCAATATGGGTCGTAAACAATGAGAGCTCATGAGCTTGTATTTTTGACGAAATAGAGAGAAGAACTAATCTACTTTCTCTAGGGTCCGAATGTTTTCCTCGTGGAAGGATTGAACAGTGAGAATGATATTATCTGATTTCAAAATACAGATATGAGTAGCTTCCGACTAATCGTCGTCGCCTGAAGAATCCCCAACACTCTATGCAGTAAGAGATTATAGATGCTGGATAATCAATTTATGGCTGGACTTGAATTCGTTTTGCAAATTTGCAAACATTGTCTCCATATTTTTCACACGCGATTCCATGGATCTTTGAGATGCGAGCTTTAGTCATGCACATAGAATGGATCGTGAGAACTGGTTCGATACCAATCCATACGAATTTAAAAAGCAATTACAAATGTAGTACGATCCTGCTCTAAACCAATACTTTCGACCACATTATTTAGACGATAGTTTGTTTCATGTCTACTATCAAATGTGATACATATCCTTATGATTCGATTGAATATGATTTGGAACATATTTCCTATAACCATATTCGATTGCCTCGGTCAAAGACATATGAATCATAACTTAGAGTATTCTCCTTCCAATATGGAAAGTTAGAGATTCCTTGACGTACACTAATTAGTCTTCTTGATTATGCATCTTAATCCTAATGATGTTGTGAACACCCTCTCAATCCGACGACCTAGTTTCCTATTATCGTGGAGATTCCTGCAATATAGAGATTGACTTAGACCTCAAGTAACATCTATTGCTAGCTATTCTCTTGGATTCTCCCGGTTTTATGAGGATTCATTATTCTAAAATAGTCACTCTCGATCACTATAAATACACCCATTCTAGGGTTTGCCAAAGGGAATTCAATCATACTCTGATATCACGCACATCGCATGCATATCACTCTAGTTCTCTTGCCCACTTGTTGAGATTCATAAACCTTTGCTAACTAGACCGTCAGAGAATCTTTGGTCGGTACCACATCGGTGTCCTAAGGATTTTATGGTTTGTTTCCTCTTCTTTGCAGGTCGCCGTTCAAGCACTCTTCCCTAGACGGTGGTGCGCGAATTTGGTTCCAACACTTTTGATTTTGCAAAGTAATTTTACTCAAGTCATTAATTGTTTTAGAGCAAAATACTTTAAAATTTCATCCTTTGCTTCCATCATGTGGAATGTAGTTTTAATCCAACAATCTTTCCAGATTAATCTTGTTCCGTAGTAAAGAGTTGATTTAAGTTTGTAGGATAAGGCATAAGTCCACTTGTTAAATCTTCAACACTTAGAAAAATAAGTGTATATATCTTAAACTTAATGTTTTTTAGGAGCACCACTGTGATCACCAGAGTACCACCCTACCCCGATATCAGGGCAAAGACCCATGATAACTCCTTTGTTCTGAGACTTGCTTTTTTATGAAGTACTCATTGGATAAAGGATGAAATTTGGCGAATAACTTTGTCCGAAATGGCCTACAGAACATAGTGTCACTCCGACATGTTTCAAATGATTTGTACACCTGCAAAAATTAATCTAAGTGTTTAATGGATTGGATTTTAGTATGACTTTGATTTCGTTTGTTCTTTACCTTGCCCTAGTCTGGGTTAAGGGTTTGAAAAGTGCACTATGTATAACTAAGAATGGTCTACTCCTTAGTCAGAATTACATGTGTCGTTCCTAGTAAACTCCATGTTGAAAGATCGTTAGGAAACTGGTCGCTTGCACGTGGGATCGATAACACCTTTGGAATTCCTTTGTCAAATCCTTTATATGCGTTGAACCCGAGCGTTTCTGAATCAGAACAATCTTAGCACCTTTTACTAAGTGACTTCGCGAGTCAAAGCTCCATTTAGAAAATTCCATCTTGAGGATTTCTTAGTCTAGTTGCCTCATTCGAGCCCGCTTAAGCAAGAGATCACTGCAGAATGTACTGACTTGGTACGCTAGTCCGGGATAGAAGTAATCGTACTTGGGGGCGGAGTTCAGAGACACCACTCACATGATTTTCCATATCACTCTTCTGATCATTCCCTCGAATGGCATGTTCCCGAGTTTGAATCTTAAAAAGCACAACCTTTAGGTTGCATAAACTCTCCGGTAGCAGGGCCAAGTCCTAAAATTCGAAGTCTGCCTATCGTGACCGCTCTTAATACGATTCGAGTCTCCCAAGTTGCATACCGGAACCTCACATATTTGGGCTAACTCATTTGACTCTAGTACTTTGAATTTCTTAAACTTGCATTCTTGCATAGTTTCAAAGTAATTTTGGCAAAAAAATTTACCTTATGGGTAATTGGGATATTCTCTTTACCATAAAAAGAACAAACAAAACTCATGCAATAATCAAAACTTTATTCGTATTACAAAAGAATGGGAGTTTGATGGAGGTGTGATTGAATCCATGATAGACTGCCTACATATCTCTGGGAAGGAGAATCAAATCACAAGTGTAGTTCTAAGAAAAGATGAAGCAATGTATGTTACATTAGAATTCATCTTTGATAATGGAGATTGCTCTACATTTACCTACGCGTACGTAGCTGTGTTGTGAAGCTCTTTGTGGTTGAATCTGTGTTGGATGACCTACATATATTCTCGTGTTGAGGAAGAATCAAACCACATGTAATTCGCTCGGTGCTTTAATAATATCGTCGGAGCTTGGAGATATTTCATCTTTTGATGATTGGAGTTTCATCCACATGCACAAGGTTGTATGTTCCTTTGTCTCTTACTCTGATTACTTTGTATGGTCTTTCCCAATTTATTCCGAGCTTGCCTTCTTCGGGTATTTTAGTGTTCTCAAAGACTTCCCTTAGAACGAGATCACTGACATGAAAGGTTCGGGGTTTGACACCCTTGTTGTAATACGACCGGATCTTCTGCTGATAAGTGGCAAGTCTGGACTTGGGCGCATTCTCAGCGTTCTTCCTGCTAAGTCTAACTCAGACTTGAGTATTTCGGAAATCTCCAGTTTTGTCTATTCCTCAGTATACAAGTTAGGTATTGTAGTGACTTGGACAAGAATGATAACTCCAGTTCCGTAAGCCATAGAAAATAGAGTTTTACCGGTTCCTTTTCGGATTAGTGAGATATGCCTAAAGTACTTCGGGCAACTCTTCTGGCCATTTACCCTTCTTTTGCTCGAGTTTCTTCTTTAAGCACTGAAGAGTGGTTTTGTTTGATGCTTTTTCTTGGCAGTTACCTTAAAAAAACACCGAATGAAATCAGTCATTGAAGAGCCAAATTTTAGTTGTGTCAAGCCAAAATCTTTTCCATGTGTAACATATTTACTTACTTGACACATATTAATATTGAAAACCCTATCTATCAAATTTGAGTTACCACCCAATAACTAACTAAACCAATCTTTAAACCTTGTTTAATAAAAAAATAGATATTTATTTAATATCAAAAGAATGCATTAATTAATAACAAAAATGACCATCACATTCACACCATAATTACTACAAACTTGACTAATTCATGTATGCAATTCTCAACTGATAGTAGAGGTGGGCATCAGGTGGTTCGGGTTTGAACCCCAACTTGCTGGCAAACCCAAAAGGCTCGGATTGACATTATATCAAACCATTTCCATCCATGGAAACAAGCAAACCCAACCCACCCAAACCATAGTCAAACGGGTTGGGTTGGGCGGGTTGATCGGGTTAGACTTGATTTTTTTTATTTTCAGTTTTACTGTATGGGTAATAAGCATTTTAGGCCCAATCCATTTGTCGATTAGTAAAATCAACCATTCCAGCATAAAAAAAAAAAAACAATAAACACAAAGTCATAAACTTAAATATGATAATAATAGTCAAACTTGAACTTATATTAATAAAGTAAAAAACCTTAAACCTTGATCCAAACTCAAAACAGGAATTTCCAGAAACAAAAACTTAAGTCTGAAGACTGAAATAGATTAAACTAAAAACAATGGAAGCATGTTCCATTTGTTCCAAAACAAAATAAAAGGCAGGTGAAGATTAGATTAATTTCAAATGGACAAAGAACAAAAAACTCAGAATTTAATAAAATTGAAGGTAGAGAAGATGAAGATTGGATGAGAGTGTATGAGAGAAACTAAGAGACGATGGAATGTTGTGGCTGCTAGGGTTTAAGTGAGACATATATAGTGAATTGAGAAGGGAAGGGATCGATCTAAAAGGATCCATAGAGAAAACTTAGGGCAAATTGATACTTATGAGATTCAGCTTGCTTGATTTTTGTCTAAGTTATCGTAGAAGGGTTTGACAAAGAGGAGAATCAAGTGATTGCGTAAAAGAGGGAGAAGACTTCGATGACTCTTTTTATAGCTGCCGGTGGGTAGGGTTTCAGATATGACAAACCACATAAAATGAGCCCTATAATCTGCTGGGCGGGTTAAAATCAGCCCTATAATCAGCTGGCCTAGGTCATATCTTATTTCTCGCTCAGATATAATGATACTCAAGGTTTTTTACTATGAAACCGACCCATCCCATGTCGTGTGGGTTGGTCAGTTTAACTATAGAAATGCCCACTCCTAACTGACAATTAGTAGCGTTTATGAGCTTCGCTATAGAATCTCTTTCTATAAGCGTTTATGAACTCCACTATAAATTCTCTTTATATATACATCGACAGCTAATAGTCACTCACGCAACATCATACACAAAAAGTGACCACGCGTTGCATGCATGAATGCATCTTAACAGTTAGTAACGTTTTTTTCATGCACAACGTACATATCAAAAGTTGTCAATCATTTAGGCTTGTTCAGGCAAGACTCATGATTTATGCCTTGATTAACACAAAATATACCGGGTCAATAAGAATTGTTGAACGAGTGAAGGTCTAGCCTTGCAAGACTAGCAAGAGGCTACTATAGTTGAATAACATATAAAAAACTTGCCCTAATTAAAAAAGGGCACGTGCAGATTAAGGAATACCTAGAAGTTGGAAAGTTTGAACTTTGAACTAGCTTGCTAAGCTGGCTGCCCTAGGGCTATCTATGTATTGACTGATTAGGTCCACCAAAGTTGTACCCGTTGGTACACTAAATTACAGGTGGTAGTAGAAGACAGGTAGTGTTTGGTTGTGGACCTTGTGGTTGTTATTTGTTAGCATTAATTAATTTTGATTGATTATTTATCAGAAAATACTTGATTTTTTTTGCTCTTATATGAGTGAGCTAGGCATTTCTACTTAGATGTCATTCACACTTTCACGTATACGTAGTAATTTTAGATATTTATTTGGAAGTAGCCGTTTTCACTTGTCAGTCGCTGCTAAACATATATGCAGATACCTATTTTGAATGTGTTATTTTGGCATATTAAATTGTAACTTGCAAGATTAAAAAGAGAGAATATTGTTAAACTTGAATTTACTCAATAATTTGCAGTAAACTCAGTTATTGTAGATATTTTTTTTCAATAAATTGTCTGACTCTTCTACGAGATGTTATTCACAGTTTAACATGTACAAAATTATTTTAGATATTTATTTAAAAGTAGCTATTCTTACTTGTTAGTAGGTGTTTAACGTATATGCATGAAGCTACTTCAGATGCGTTATTTTGACATATTACATTGTAATTTACAGAAAAGAAAATGAGACAAGCAGTATTCGTGGTCTTTTTTTTCTTTTGAGTCGAGATATATTAGTCTTGTTGTTTGTTATTAATATGGAGTAATTAATATGAAAATAAATGTTTTAAAAGAGAAAAGGGTCTTTCACGCGGATGAAGGTGTGGATGTTGGTGAGCCACCCTCTCTGCCAGCTGGCTGTCGGGGAGAGGTCCCCAGATCCCCCCTCGCTTTGCACGTGACTTACCACCTCACTCTCTCTCCAAAACCCCATCGCTTTCTTCTCTCTCGTTCATCTCTTCCTCGTTTGCATCACGCACCCGCTCTCTCTCTCTCTCTCTCTCTCTCTCTCTCTCTCTCTCTATACATATACATATATATATATATTTATATCGCAGAGAGGTTTCTCTTGAATCCTTGATTTCGCTCACATCACTCTCTACGTCTACGTCGTCTACACAGATACACAAATTTGGTTGCTTCGTAGGAAATCTGTGAGGGTTTGACGTGGGGGACGATATGAGATGAGGAGGAATTGAGATTCAAATGCTACTGCATCAAAGAGGGGATTGGGATTCAAATGCTCGGATCTGCTGGTGGTAAATTCTTGCTTTCTTTTCAATTTTGTTTTATTGTAATTCGCCTTGGTTTCTTGATCCTGCATTGTTTCTGTGAAATGGTTAATTTTAGTGTTTGTGAGATGTCGAATTGCGTGTTGGTGGATTAGTGGGAGCTAGATTTAGATTTTGTGTAGAAAATGTGGGCTTCGAGTGTAACCGAATTGGCGATTTGAAGTGACTGAGGAGGAGCATTGTGTAATTAGGTCTCTTTGAAGTAATTTGAATTTGAAGTATGTGCTTGGATAAGCTTGAAATTGGTCCGGTTCGGGTTAGAAATCGAACTGTTTGTGATCTGAGGTTTTGTGAGTTTGGATGCCAGACGAAAACTGATTTTGGGTAGGAAATATAAGGTTTTATCTGTGGCGATGAAATGGTTTCTCTTGAATTGGTGTTTTTGAAGAGGTACTTCCCCCCCCCAAGTATGCACTTATTCGGTGGCAATGGGCGCAACCTGAGGGATAGGAAACGAGAAAAATAGCATTGCCGTGCTATAGATGTCTAAAATTGAGGGGTTTAACTTTAGTTATTGATGCATCATCAAGGTTTCAATTTCACCAAGTGCATTACTTACTGTTGCTAATTGCTTTCGGTTTCATTTGAGGCATAACCCTAGAAGGTATATTTGGACGCACAGCAGATAGCTGGCTACATAGGTTGGTTGTTTCACTCATGTATTCCTTGCGGTTGATGTGCCATGGGAAAGAGTGTGGGCAGCAAGTACATGTAAAGTAGAGCACATATTATGGACAGAGCAATGCCATTTTTGTAGCCATGTATTGAATTTTACTATAGCCATGTATAGGAAGTTAAACTACATATCTGCTAAATTTGTACAAACTTTAGTACATTACACTTACTTTAAACCATTTGCAGTTTTACATAATTTTGACATTTTAGTATACCATATTCATGGAATTTTTTTACTTTAAATCATTTGCAATTTTACATAATTTTGACAAACTCTTACTTGAACGAGACATTTTACTTTTCTTGTATATTCTGCTAGACTTTTGGTGTTTTCTTCAGAAGACTGTCATGCCTTTCTATAGTGAGCTCTGATATTTTACTTTTAAATTGTCCTTTCTCTGATGTCAAATTTTGGCTTTTCATGTATTTTGCAGGTCTTATGACCTCCAGCTTGAAGAAGTCATTGCAATTGAATTTTGGAACTCGTTCTTTTGTAAGGAATGCTGTTAGGTTAAAGATATCTTTTATGGGGTAAGAAGTGGGGGCGAAATGGTTTTGAATTTCAGATTTTTAAAGACATGGAGGAGACACGAGATGATACAGGGCCAGCAGAGCAAGGGCCTCCAAATGCTTCATGGTGGCCTTCAGATTTCGTGGACAAATTTGGATCTGTTTCTTTGGGATCCCAAGAAGAATCATTGAGTAGTACTGAATCACCTAGAAGTTCGGACCAGGATGTGTTGTCATCTCAGAAGGCATCACAAGTTGTATGGCAAACTGGAATGCTTTTAGAACCGATTCCCAATGGTTTCTATTCTGTCATTCCGGTGAGAATTAATTGTTGGTGATACTTAGTTGTTATTTTCTTTTTGTTGAGTTGTTGATAATTCACTGCTGTTCTTATTCTTGCTTCCCATCACATCTTGTGTGATTGATATTGGAACCTGGGTATTTGAGAGATGGATGTGGCTTTACAAAGAAAATGCCCTGTCCTATTTGTTTTTTTCATATTGTACTTCTAAATATTTATACCATCGGATATATTTTTTTTTGGGGTTTAAGGGAAGATTTGCTTTGACAGATAATAAAGATTTGGAAGTTTTAGGTGCAGTAGTACTTGTGTTGTCTGTTTGCGTGCGCGCTTTTAAACAATTTTCAAGAAACATTCTGATTACTTTTCCCCTTTCTTTCAAAATTTCAAGAAACCTTAAATACTTCACTTGCTTGTTCAAAGAGTATATGTACAAATGCAGATACGTGCAACATTATCAATGTATTGCCGATTTAGTGTTGTTGAGATGGTGTAGTATTCACTTGTAATTATCATTGTCTATGATTATTTTGATTCGTTTTCACTTGTTTACTGGTAGTTGACACTTGATCATTTCAATTGATTAAATCTGACAATATACAGGAGAAAAGGCTCAAGGAGATCTTTGATGATATTCCTACTCTTGATGAACTTCATGCTCTTGAGGCAGAGGGTTTGAGAGCTGATGTCATTCTTGTAGATACTGCAAAAGACAAAAAGCTGTCCATGCTGAAGCAACTGATTGTGGCTCTGGTGAAAGGATTGAACTCAAATCCAGCTGCCATGATAAAAAAGATTGCTGGATTGGTGAGTAATTTATTTGTTTTTCTGGATCTATATTGAAGTTACCTTGAGTACACACTCTCTCCATTTTGATCTTATTTTTTTCTGTTTGATTCATTCCTTTATGCCTTACCTCCAATGTTTTCAACTGTCAAAGACTGCCACTTACATGTTGTACTATTACTATTCATGTCTTTATGATCATAACCTAGATATGAATCACAATGCCATGTAGATATGCTACCTGGTTCTGGACTGATGCTACGATCTCTTTGCCTATTCCATATAACTTCTTCAGTTACATATACAAATAAACGTCCTTGAGAGCTGAATCATGGAATATGTGTTATCTAAAACCTGATGTTAGATTAACTATTCTGCTGCTATACTTGTATATATCATATGCTGCTTATCAGGCATTTACTGGGTCAACTTTTTCATAAGCACTGCTTGTGATTTCTTTGATTAATAATTTAGGACATGTTTACATTATTAGGAAGATGATTTAACTTTGTCTGCAATGCCTACACAGGTTTCCGATTTTTATAAGAGGCCAAATGCAGAAAGTCCAGCAAAAGCTGCACTTGAAGAAACCTCCCACATGTTCGAGAATCGAGGAGTCCAACTTTTGGGGCAAATAAAACATGGTTCATGCCGTCCTAGAGCAATCTTATTCAAAGTTCTAGCAGACACTGTAGGTCTTGAAAGTAGGCTAATGGTGGTAAGCTTTTTATTTATTTGATGGTGTTTAACTGTTGTAGTTGTTTGATTTTTTTTTTTCATGGATATTGTACAGTTTCCAGCCAAATGATAAAGAAATTGTCAAATATATGCTATAAGTTTTTACTGTTCTCAATCATGACTAGCACTGAAATGTGAAATGCTGTCTTTTCCTCGTGTTTCTTTTTTGTATCAGGGTTTACCTATTGATGGAGCCGTTGAGTCTGTAGATGCATATAAGCATATGTCGGTGGTAGTTGTATTGAACTCTGTTGAATTATTGGTTGACCTGATGCGGTTTCCTGGCAAGCTGTTACCCCGATCAACCAAGGCAGTTTTTATGACCCATATTTCTGCAGCTGGGGAGAGTGATAGTGCGGAGAATGACTCATGTGACTCACCTCTAGAACCGAACAGTCCTCTTTATGGATTTTCAGAGAGAGTGGATCCTGACAGGTTAGCTGATGTGATTTGTAAATCCTAAATTTATGCATAATTAGAAATTTGGAACCTGTGATGCTTGATGTTGTTGCAAGCATGCGCTACAAAGAAAACTGAGGTGTTTCATATTTTTTCTGTTGCAGTGCTGAAAAAGATGATAGCCCTCAGTTCCGAGGTAGATTTGATGTGCCCTCGAATGCACAGGGTCCCTCATTACGAAATATGATGTTGCGACCTATTACTTCCATTGAAAGAAAACTGAGGTGATTTATGTTTCCTGTCTTGACTAGTAAAACTGTAATTCTCAAATGGCTTTTTGCTATGACCATCCCATTGTGTACATGTCTTTTTTTCTTCTCATTAAGTTTGTCCTATTGTTTGGCATTTGCTTGATTTTTAACCTCTAATGCATTGGACTATGGGTTGTTTGTTATTGAATTACTTTTTTAATCCCTCAGTTTATCACATAGTGAACCCAACATTGCAACTACATTTTGGCGGCGTAGTCGGAGGAAGGCCATTGCTGAACAGCGGACTGCTAGTTCAAGGTTTTTCTTAATCCTAATGTGTTTTTTCAAAGATGTCTTTCAAGTTTAATTTTGCAAGTTTTAAAGATTCAAATCTCCTGTAGTTCATGTTGATAGATCATGTTTTGGTGAGGATCTAGGACCATAGTAATCCCATTTTTATATTTATATTTGCATTGCGTCATGATTTGACTAGTAGGAACTTGACTCTACTGAGTTGTCTTATGTAAGGGATGAGAGAAAAATGGAATTATACAAGCTACCTTTGACAATAAACTCAACCTGGTTTCCAGTAATTCATCTGTAGAATTTATGTATTGATAAGTAAAGTGAAGTGACAAACTTTTGTTCCGGATGACAAAACTTGATTTTCTTTTTCAGAAGATAGTACTGTGATCTCTCTCTCTCTCTCAAAAAGTTGTCTTATCTTTAGCATAATATGGTCTGCTCCACTTGTGGTTTTAGCTGTATTTCAATGCATCTTTTAGTCTGTCCTATTGTTTACAGATGGCTTATTGTAAGACCTTGGCATACTGTTCATAAGATGCTTCTTAATAATGTTCAAGGTAGAGAGACCTGGAGCTTGAGATAGAATTTTCATATTACTTATGTCAGATGGGTTGCGTGTATCTGTGTTGTTTATGTGTGGCACTCTTCTGGGTGCATTTCTCTGGATAGATGACAATAATACTAACATCGTGTATACCAATTTCTCTATTCTGTCTTGAACCAAACCACGATATTTCAAGACGAAAAGAATAGAAAAAAGTTGACCGTGATTTTCCCTATCATTTGAGTAATTTTGATAATTTAATTTTTTTGCTGGGTGTGATTTTTGAACTATATTTTCACACTGTTAGTATCTTTTTTTTATCATCAATTGTTCAAAACTATTAGGTAAGGCACCTTTGAGTAACAACAGATCTGGTATCTTATTATGGTTATAGAAAAGCAGTGACCCTAAAATATAGGTGACTGAATTTGACAGAGTTTTTTGGGGGTTGTAAGTAGTAATGACGGGTTTGATGAGAGAAAATCTTGTGGTTGCTTCAAGTCAGTGCTTTACTAAGGGTTACTGGAACTGTTATCTGTATGATTTTCCAGTATAAATAGAAAGTTTTGTTGGCGATTGCACTACTTGTCCAACTTTATTAGTGACCTAGGTAACCGAGGCTATAAAAATATACTAACCCTGTCTCACAAAATAATGTTCAGACAATACATGTATATATGGTGCCATCTTTTCCCTTAATCTCCCAATAATGCCAATAAGGTACAGACTTCTTGATGGACGACATGGTCTATATCAATTGTAACAGTTTATATTGTTCCAGTTATATTTAGGACGGATAATATTCTTGCAAATCAAGATTTAGCTTTTTGCTGCCATTGCCATATAAATAGCATGCTCATAGAAATGCTCGCACTTTTAACATCAATTTTCAGGTCAGATACTTTTTTTTTTGTTCTGTAGACGGTCTCCATGATTTTCCATGATATTGTGTTTTATTTACTGGCCCATGTCTAAAGTTGGTCTAGAATCACCTTTTACTCTTTAAGCAATGTCATTGCATATAGTTGCCGTTGTAGTTATTCCTTTTTTTCTTTCTGGTTTTTCAGTCCAGAGCATCCTTCATTCCGAGCACGTGGGCGGTCCATGCTCAGTGGTGATAGGAAATCTTTTAGAGATTATGCTGATGACATGCCTACCTCAAGGTTTTATATCTATTAATTCTATTGTACCCCTTTGTATAAAAACTTTTAATGAATGCTTTAGTGAATAATCCACAAGTTTCTTCTGCTCTGAGGCAGTGGATATTAATTGAGGTCTTATTACTTAACCAATGAACAGTATTGATTGTCTTATTATTTTCATGTTTACAAGATTGGGTGGGGAATGGTTCAAATGGAATTGTATCCTGTGAATGACAATGTGCTGGGTGCAATTTATAGGGTCAAATTAGGCATATGACTTTTGAACATATATTTCTTATAGACATAACATAATCACTAATCTCAAACCAAGCTTGGGCCCAAAAGCTATCCCTTGTTTATTCAGTTAGGCCAGAAAAAGACAGTATAGGAAATTGATCCCTCCTTGATATGAGGGTTTCAGTTCAATGCAGATGAAAAGTAAAAACCCATTGAAATGACTTCAGTTATAAAAATTAATGCTTGCATTCCCATATTTCTATATCTTTTTTGTTAAATTGTTCATTATATTCCTCTCATTGTCTCCTGTGCTCTATACTATCGGACTTTAATCTTCACCAACTGTACTGGGTCATTTGGAGATAACTTATTGATATAGAAGTACAATGTGCTCAACTAGTTGCATGCCTAACAGGTTGATGTTACATTGTCTGCTGAGTGTTGTATTGGGTAATTTTGTGTGATAATCTTTGTTTTAGCTTGTATGCGATGTTTCTTTCACAGCTCAATCTACACATCTTAAAGAAATATATATGTGTGGTCTTAAACTTGTCTTCAATTCTTGATTGTAGCTACAGGTCAGATGGTGCATCAACATCAGAAGCTCGCAGATTAAGAAGAAGAAGCATTAGTATTACTCCAGAGATTGGCGATGATATCGTAAGGTTGATGTTTATTTCATTATTTTCAAAAGAAGTCTTTGCTTCCTATAGTTTGTCGATTTCACTGCACTTACTGCATTGTGCGTAAGCTGATCTTTTTCCCCTGGTAGATATATTTTGGCATCTTTCATTTCAGTTTATTGGTTATTATTATACCTTTTTCCTTGTTATATCGTCTTTATACTGTTAGGATGTGTTTTTTATCTTTTTTTTGAAAGTTATATCAGACAGAGGTCCCATGATTCAATCAAATGGTAATAGGTAAATAAAACAATATTTTTTTAGACCTCTGCTTTTTTATTTGACTGGTAAAATGGGCATTGATCTCTGGCACTCTGAGCTGCTTTGCTAATGTGAGGAGCCATGGGAAATCGCCATCAGGCAAATGATGTCTTGTAGATTATCGACAAAATATATGGAGCTGATACAGTAGCAAATCAATTGCAGCATCACTGCAATCATGTCTACTTTTTGTTCACTTCTTTTATCATGAAAATTAGTTTTGTTTTTCCACGTGTACCTAGTGTGATCTCTCTTGACTGGTCTAATGAAAATTTGTTGATGTATTGTTCATATGGAGGCACTCATAGCTCTAACTAGAGAATAATGCTTGAATCAGATGGACCATAAAGAGAATGTTATTTTATCTGATTTTTGGATATGTTTATACTATTATTAACTATGAATCTAATTAACTCTATAGGGCTGTACGCGCGATGAATGAAACATTGAAGCAGAATCGACTTTTGAGAGAGCAGGGTGATGATGACAGATCTGGTCTTCAGAAAAATGTACGTTTCTTCATTGCAGTAACTGAAGCACTTCTATATGAAATAAAAATTTGTCAATGCTTTGAGTATGCTACTATGATAAGCCCATGATGAAAATATGTTTTGTATTTGGAAATCAATGGTTTAATGGTTATACTTGTGTTCTTCTGGGCTTTAATTTTTTTGTTACCTTGGGTTTTAAATTTTCCTTTAGATGATTGTGGTGAATTTTCTGATTGAAGATTGCTATACATTTTGCTTCCCCAGGACCAAATCAGTTCTCAAAAAGCAATTTCTTTACCTTCATCTCCACATCAGTATAGGAGTCAAACGTCTGATAGAATTGGACCTTCAGAGTTCACGAGATATGATGAATTGGTCCTAACATGGAACAGAATTCTTGAGTCCGCCACATTTGATAATAAGCCTCTATTGCCTTACCAGGAATGGAATATTGATTTCTCAGAATTGACTGTTGGAACTCGTGTTGGAATAGGTACGAATCACTTGTGTAACATACAATACTTCACTATGCTGTTGGCTTGATAAATGAGAACCCATCTGTTTCCTGAGGTGAAAGAAATGCGTGTGTTGTGAAAGAAAGGAGTGTTTGTCAGCAATGTTGTTTCTTTTTGGTTTTTGTTTTGTTTTGTTTTGTTTTTTTCCAATTTCGAAGAATTCTTTACTTTATTACACAAATCATCACTTCATTAGATAAAAAAGATATATTAGTGGGATGAAATACCCATTTTCCTCAAGTTTTTTCCTAAATGTAGAGAATTAGGAGAATAAGTTGGGAGAATAGAAGATAGGTCGGGTAAAATATAATTGGATTTGGTCCTTTGGTAGAAAAGTATGCTCCTTTAAACCCCGGTAACTCCCTAAGAAAGCTTCTGAATTTCAGGCTGCTTTTTTACAGGCCTGACATCTCTTGGCAATTTGTAAGGTTTTGTGATCAAAACCCTCACAAAAAAAAAAAAATAATGATAATAATATACGAGGAAGCTCCACTTTCCTTGGGAAAGCATCTACGTTTTCATTCTGAAAAATTAAAAATACAGTTTTAATTGATTGAGCATTTTTTGGTTGCTTCTGCGTTTAGGGTTCTTTGGAGAAGTCTTTCGGGGCGTTTGGAATGGAACAGATGTCGCAATAAAGGTTTTCTTAGAGCAAGACCTAACTGCTGAAAACATGGAAGACTTCTGCAATGAGATATCCATTCTTAGGTATTTCTCGAAGATACCTTGCTTATTGTATTGTTTTTATCATTTTCTGCTCTGCAGGTTTTCATTTTAGTATCCTTACACTTTTCTAATGTGCTCTACTTTTTTTTCCCTTTTTGCACGTTGGTATCCAGTCGTCTGCGGCATCCTAATGGTACTTTCTGTTCTGTTTATACTTTCCATTTTTCCTTTGTCTATGGCTGTTGGATACGATGGAGATATAGTAGATAGTAGATAAATACTGATACATATTTTCCTTATTTTATACTGCTGTGGAATTGAACGTGATGTTTTCTCTGCAGTTATTCTATTTCTGGGTGCATGCACAAAGCCTCCACGCTTGTCAATGGTTACAGAATACATGGAGATGGGATCTTTGTATTATTTGATTCATTTGAGTGGCCAGAAGAAGAAGCTTGGCTGGCGAAGGAGACTAAAAATGTTGCGTGACATATGCAGGTCTGTTCACGCTACATCCATGATTTATGAAATTTCTTTCACCGCACACATTTATTCAAAAGAATATGTATGTTGTTCCAATAAAGTATTTCATGCTCCTAAAATCCAGTCCATTTCACACTTCTAGAACATAATTTTGTTGGTTCATGTTCTTCATTATAATTATCTGAATCCTAAAGAGAACTGACGTGTTTACTCTATCTATGGCTTTCGGTTCGTAAATTCAGACTTACTAGCTGATTATAGATACAATTGTAGCTCTGAAATCGACAGTTTCTTAGACATTGTCTGACATGCCTGCCTATTGACATGTTATCATTCTGATTAAGGCGGAGGCGGATAGGTCCTATATGTTGACTAATGCTTGAAATATTTATGTACTTTTTTTTGTCTGAAATTTCTTATTTTTGTCTCTAAACGTTCAACACAGAAATACAAAACCAATTTGAGCTTATGTCATCTCAGTTTGCATGACTTCTTAGCAGTTGTGTAAGATTAGAAGATTCCATTCGCTAGTACCATTTAAGGTTGTGATAGGATGAACTCGGGAATTCGGCATTTCGTGAGATTTCCGTATGATGTAGTAAATCTGCATATAGGATCATTATCATTGTCCATATCCCGCAGCGCTGCTTGTACATTCAAGTTAAAGAATTTGATAAATTTGCTCAGTTTTTTATACGAGTAGTATAGATAAGTAGTGACTGGAATCTCTTGTTTGCAAGTAAAGGGGGTTGATGTGCATGCACCGGATGAAGATAGTTCATCGTGATTTAAAAAGTGCAAATTGTCTCGTGAATAAGCACTGGACTGTCAAGATCTGTGACTTTGGTTTATCAAGAATAATGTCCGAGACAAACATGAAGGACTCATCGTCTGCAGGAACTCCGGAATGGATGGCACCCGAGCTTATTCGAAATGAACCCTTCACCGAAAAATGTGATATTTTCAGCCTCGGGGTGTTGATGTGGGAGCTCTGCACTCTAAATAGGCCGTGGGAAGGCGTTCCACCAGAGAGGGTCAGTAAGATATATATATATATATCAGTTAATTATTTTCATTCTTGTTCTGAACATATAGGGTTTAGGGTGAACTTTAGCAAGAAATTTTCTTCTGTTCTGTTCAGGTAGTTTACGCTGTTGCGAATGAAGGTTCCCGATTGGAGATCCCTGAAGGTCCGCTAGGCAGGCTTATTTCGGGTAATCAATTGCTTAACCTTAATGAAGATGTCGAGAGTTTTATACATTTTTCGTGCATAATCGGGCGTCCGAGTTGACGCTGTTGCATTTTTTGTACTTGTACAGATTGTTGGACGGAACCGCAGGATCGACCAAGCTGCGAGGAGATACTCTCCCGGTTGATGGACTGCGAATACTCACTTTGCTGATACAATCTTGTTTCTTGTGTATAGAAAACATGGTAGAGGTGTTACTTTGTATTCTCGGCTTAAGGTGTATCCTGTTGTCAATTTCTCATCTTTTGTAGAATCATTAAATTTGACCTTCCTTTTTTTGCTTTTAATTTTGCATCCTCCGATGTTTTGCTGCAACCCGGCTTCTTGTGCAATCAAAAAAACAAAAATTACCTTGTTTACAAACAAGCTTTGATTGGACTCCCGATTTACGACTACTTAAACATGTAAGGAGTTATTCCTTCTTGCAGACGCAGACGACCCGACCCGACCCATTAGTAAGCACAAGGAGTCGTGACAAGTGTGCAAAGACTTTATTGATATTAGTAAACAGTTTGGCAAAACGATGACAAGATATATTATTTGATGGAAAATTGAAAACGATAAAAGTGAGGCATGAACAAGATGTTCAGAACCCTTACATTCTTCCTCTCCGACTTTCATAAACTACACCTCATTAGTTTTATTTTTCAATCAAGGATTGAGCGCCTGTTGAGTGCATCTTCGAACCGACAACACGAGTCCACTCTCATCTCCGTGCTCATTTCGTTTTCGGGTGCCGGATAGTAGTCCTCTCTCAGCTGCACGTCCCTCAGGCTTGGATTTCTCACAAGGAACATCATGAAATGTTCATAGGCCGTGCCGTGGATGAAAAGCTTCCGCAATGTCGCACATTCCGACAGCAACCCGGCAGCCGGATGCCAGAGACTCCTTTGGTTCACGTCTCGGTCTTGCGGGGGCCAGTAATCGAGTTCACTGAGGCACAAGCTTCCAATCCCAGTCAGGAAGAACCTCTCCCAGAGGCTAAGGTCCATCTGTCCTGGCGGGGCAGTCAGTGCATAACCCACTGTATCACCACAATCCAACTTCATCTTCGACAGGCGAGGATAGCCTGCGAGGCAGCTCAACCCGAAATCTCGCTGCGTGGGTCTGTGCCTTCCCCTGCAATCCCCTTCAACCCGAATCTGAATCTCCTCCAGATTTGGACAATCATCAAGACCCACCGACGGCAATGGAGTCAGCAGCTCACCGACCCCAACCCAAAGCGAAAGATAATGCAGCCTCTCCCAGCTCTCACCGTATCCATTGCCGTTGCCATAACCAAGATCATTGTTTGGTGGCATATGGGCATATTCCCCATCCATCCCCAACTTGCATTTCTTGCTACTTCTGCTTTCGTAATCACCACCATCATCACCATTCCGATTCATCGCAATGCCGTCACCGTCACTGCCATAATCATCGACATTCACTTGACCCATATCAAAGCCATGAGAATCCTCCTGTTCCCAAACGCAATCAATGTGCAGGCGCTGAATCCGATCACGAATGGGCTCCAGCGCCCGCACGGACGCCGCAGCATCCAAGTTCTTGCAACAAGAGATCCCAACATCAACCAAAGTCTTCCTCAACAAACAAGCCATCGTCCTCAACCCTTTTACAGTAATCCTCTTACATCCGTGGA
This sequence comes from Gillenia trifoliata, assembly GCA_018257905.1. Lineage (NCBI taxonomy): Eukaryota > Viridiplantae > Streptophyta > Magnoliopsida > Rosales > Rosaceae > Gillenia > Gillenia trifoliata. Next base: position 23,230,593 of record CM031082.1, read on the forward strand.
CCTCAAACTTGGCCAATCTGCAACACCCTCTCGCAATCTCAATCAACCCCATGTCCGTCAAATCGGCCGAGTTCTTAATCGACAGCGACTCCAGCCCTGCACACAGCGCAATGCCGTCGAGCTTAGACTCAATCGCCGAGCAAATCCCATGGAACTGGCCCAGCTTGAGCGATCTCAGCCTGGGGCACTTGGACCCAAGCACTTCCAGTGCCAACCCACTGTCTCTCACGTTCTTACACACATCCAGCACCAACTCTTCCAGCAGCGGAAGCCCCGAGAAGAAGTCGATTAACGCCGCGCGCCCGACCCGCGCGTCTTCGGCGGTGAACCCGTCGTCGTTTGGGTCACTGCGGGCGTTGGCCAGCGACGTCGTATCGATCAAATGAACGACCCTGAGCTCCGGACAGTTTGTGGAGATCGATAAGAGCGCCTCCTCGCCGACGAAGCCTATGTATCTCGGATCGAACATACAGGCGACGAGGAGATGCTGCAGTTTCGGACACGCCGCCGTGATGGATTTGATCTCGTTGGCCTTGAACCCCTCGGTAAACGACGTCGTCAGGAGATTGAGCTTGGTGAGAAATCGAGCCACGCTGGGATGGGCTTCCAGAACCGGCGGGAGGTCCTCCGTCCAGTAGTAGAACTCCGACAAGTCGAGCTCCGAGAGAGATTGACATTCCGAGAACAGAGGATCGAAGTCGGCGCCGAGAGGCGATTGGGGCCGTTGATGCCAGCGGACGAGCTTGACGCGGCGCAATCCCGGCCACAGATGGGAGACGATCTGGACGGTTGAGGGAGATCGGGAGTAGACGGTGAGTGAGGTGACGGATGGGAAGGCGTCACGGAGTCGCTGGGCGAGGAGAAGAGGGTCGGTGTTGGCGGCAGAGGGGGAGAGCAGAGCGTGGCCCCATGGGGATAAGAGTGAGAGGTCGAGGTGGGCCGCAGCTGTGAAGCAAATCGGGATCCGGTGGAGGTCGCGCGCGTTGCCCCGGAGCGTGAGAGAGGCACGCGTGGCCCTCTCCATGCTCCGGAACTTTTTGCAGACGAGGGAGAGCGAGTTCCGGGTCCGGGTGTCGGAAATTAAGGTGATGACGATGGAGAGTATGGCCTCCGGCAGGTCGTTGATGGTGGCCATGGTGGTGGTGTTTCCCCCGACGCGCTTGCCGGTGGCGAGCGGTGGCTCGCTCTTGCTTCAGAGAGAGGGAGGGAGAGAGAGGGAATGAGTGAGAGGGAGGGAATGAGAGGACGATGGGAGGGAGGAGTTAATGGCTGCTGAGGGTGGGTTTTGTCGTTTAGCGGGATACCCACGTGAATACCGCCGCGATGCATCTTTACTGGTATGGGGCGGGGTATACGACAGTAGTAGAGTAGCGCACGCGCTGTGTGAGCGCGTGGGTAAGGGAAGGAGTGTGTGTCGTAGTCATAGGGTGGTGGGTTTTGGATATGGATGGATGGAGAGATTTGCTTCTGTGCTCCGGGGTAAAAGTTACCCCGGTTTTGAAAAAAATTTGTTTATTTAAAAAAAAAAAAAAGGTAACCTACAATTGTAGGTTACCGGTTGTATGCAATTGGCAAATAGTAGGCTAGTATCTGCATAACATTATGCAATTGGCAAACAGTAGGTTAGTATCTGCATAACATCATGCAATTAGACAACATTTTAAATGGCATAATAACCATATTTTTGGTGTTGTAAAACTATCGTTCAAGTGGTAATTTACCATTTAAACGAGTCAAATCGATCGTTTGGATTGTAAAACATCGTTTAAGTGGTAATTTAACGTTTAAGTGGTAACTTACTGGCAGGCGACAATTTACACCATTTGAGCCGAGCGTTTACATTTGAAAGATCATTAAATTGTAAGTGTGCAAATTTGTCCATTACTGCTTAAACGTTCATTTTTCGTTTAGTGGTAAAATGCCTAAGTTTAAGTTGTAAAACTATCGTTCAAGTGGTAATTTGCCATTTAACTGAGTCAATCGTCGTTTAAGTTGTAAAAACATCGTTTAAGTGGTAACTTACCACTTGAGCGACAATTTTCACCATTTGAGCGGCGTTTTTACCATTTGAGCGATCGTTTAAATTGTAAGTGTACAAGATGTCATTACTGCTTAAGCGTTCATTTTTCTCGTTTAAGTGGTAAAATACCTACGTTTAAGTTGTAAGCTAACGTTCAAGTGTCCAATTTACCACTTAAAAGCGAGAATCCATCGTCGTTTAAGTTGGCAAACCATCGTTTAAGTAAGCCAATTTCTTCGTTAAGTGGTAACTTACCATGACGACAATTTTACCATTTGAGCGGCGTTTTTACACCATTTGAGCGAGTTCACAAATTTAAGGTTTACAAATTTGTCATTACTACTTGAGCGTTCATTTTCTCGTTTAAGTGGTAAAATACATCGTTTAAGTTGTAAAACTATCGTTCAAGTGGAAATTTACCTTAAACGAGTCCTTCCATCGTTTAAGTTGTAAAAACATCGTTTAAGTTGTAATTTCTTCGTTTAAGTGGTAACTTAATGCAGAAATTCTCGTGGATAAGTTTATGCAATTGGCAAACAGTAGGCTAGTATCTGCATAACATTATGCAATTGGCAAACAGTAGGCTAGTATTTGCATAACAGCATGCAATTAGACAACATTTTAAATGGCATACTATCCATATTTTTGGTGTTGCAAAACTATCGTTCAAGTGGTAATTTACCATTTAAACGAGTCAATCGATCGTTTAAGTTGTAACTTAACACTTGAACGACAAATTTACCATTTGAACGGCGTTTTTACTATTTGAACATGTTGATGGGTTCCATTATATACAATTACAACAAAATTTTCATGTCTTCATGTCTTTCACCAACTATTATTTTTACAAAAATTATAGTTATTCATTACGTAACCATTGTGAAAGCGTATATGATGAGTTGAAAAAATGAAGTCACATTAATACCTCTTATTGGGAGCAATAAAACTTTTAGTGACAAAATTCATACCCAGAAACAGTTGCTAAAAATATGAACAACCTTTAGCGACTGAAATTTCTTTGAAGATCGTCAAAAAAAATGGATTTTATGACCAAAATTCTGGAAATACTATGCAGCAGTTTTCATTAAGTGCATGCAATTGGCAAACAGTGAGATACTGTCTGCACTTCTCTATGCAATTGCACGTGGTAATTTTGCAGGCCGAATATATGCAAAAGAACTTTTAGTGACATAATTGAATACCCAGAAACAGTTGCTAAAAATATGAACAACCTTTAGCGACTGAAATTTCTTTGAAGATCGTCACAAAAAATGGATTTTATGACAAAAAATCTGAAAAAATTATGCAACAATTTTCATGATTTTTTTTTCACTTTTTGAGTGTCTAAACCCCTCAAACGTCAATGTAGGTCGATAATCTCCCCCAAACCTATTCCAAAACATCATATTCAACATTATAAACATGTTCTCAACATTGAATTGGCTTCAAAAACATCCGAAATTAAATTAGCCAACTATTTTGATTTGACCAAAATATGAACTGAAAATGAATTTTTTCTATTTCTTTCGCCTTTCATATCATATGCAGCATCAATAGTCTTTACATCCATTCCAATCTAATTCAATACACCTAACAAATAACACACCGCTTGCTTTGAAAAACAGTAATAAGGAAACAAATTAACTTTTTCCCGTATTACTGGAAAGCAAAATTGAATGATCATTTATCTGTCTGTTAATACAAGCAGGGAAATGACCCCTCTTTCTCTTCTAGTTTTCAAACAACCTCACCCGTTTTCCTGTTTCGATAAACAACATATTCCATTTCCTGTTTCGATAATACAAGCAGGCCGAATACATGCAAACAACCGGCATTTTATCATATAAGTATAATGTAAAATAGATGTTATCTCCCACATTCTGGGTTAGTTCCTAAAAAAACATTGCAGAATAAGCTCATCCTTACAAGTACCAAATTACAAGTACCAAATCAACGTCAAAATATACCAATTCATAGAAGCATGATTACAGAAGAACTAGACACTGATTGTTCATGAGCCCAACTTACAGCGAGCCCTCTGTCTTCTTCTCAGTCCTAGCCTTGTTGAAGATTACAGTGAATCCCTCAGCTGATGTTGGATCATTGACATCCCATTCTCCAAATTTTGGCAACGGTACACCCTTTTCCTGTGGATTTACATAATTTTGATGAAGGGAATCAATCATCTAAAGTCATAGCATGCCAAATTGAGATGTATAAATAATGCAATCTTATTATGTGCAAAGTCCAATGATTCAAATGCTTGCATGAAAATATGAAGGCAGATGAAATCTAAATAACAAAAAGATGACTAAGATTAAGGTGACCGTCGCCTCCAAAGCATCGGAAAAAAACCGGTAATCAACACTACTCTTTTCTTAATCCCAATGCATAAGAACAAGAATGAAGATATAGGAAGTCATACATATTCATGTGTTGGTTTGAAATTCAACGTGCCCAAGATGAACGAAAAACAACTTTTTTTTCTTAATCCCAAATACATCTCTATCCGATTTGGTGACTTTAAAACAAAAAGAAGGCAAGTACAAATAACTACACAAGACGCCGAGCAATAGACCATTGTACAGGACAATCAAGTGCACCAAGCTCCAACCATCCACAGGTCAGAGGAGGGTTAGATGTATGCATTCCTTACACTTGCATCACCCCTACTTGCAGAGTGGGTAATTCCCGTATTGACCTGCAACCTCCACGAATCAACGGAACAATCTTACCACTGAGCTAGGCTCATCCTCAAGTAAGAACCCATTGTAAATGAGCAATCTTTCAGAATCAAACACCTCAATACACAAAACCCAAATCGAATTACGCAAAACAATATCTAAAAATACCCAAAAACACAAAATCGAAAACAACCCAATTGAACAAAACCACAGAGCTCGATGAAATACCAAATGAGGAAAGCAGAGGAATATTACCTCAGTCAATGTAGGTAGTTTTGGAGTTCTGAGTTTATCAAAACCCAGAAAAAAATACTTATCAGAGACAATCCAGTAAAAAATACATATCCGTTGCAAATTTATCAAAACCCAGAAAAAAAAAATCCATAAAAAAGCCCAGAAAATCTCAATCACAAAACCCAGAGAAAAAATCTAGACGACCCAGAATTCAAACAAGCAAAAAAAAGCTCAATTACAACTCTTTAAAATCTTTAAACTAGCAAAAGGGTATGTGATCATTAACTAAAAAACAAAGGGTATTCGTAATTCTGCAAAAAGATACTTACTGGGCAGCCAAACAGAAGTTACAGAGCAAGAGTGGATGTAATTACCTTCTTTTGGGGTGCCATGGAAACGATTGTTGATGCTCTTGATTTGGCGGGGATGTTGCGGGGAAAGCCGGAGACGGAATCATCTTCTTCCCCTGCTTCTTCAAGATCTGCGCCCTTTTTTTTT